>JAAAKG020144488.1:0-11113 GCA_010014905.2 Druon quercuslanigerum
TAAAAACACAAGTAAGTTTAGCTAGTCACTTAAAATGCCTAAATTGCGAAGCCGAAAGAGAGGTGAGAGTAGCGATTATCCATTTTCGTCAAATAACGATACTAGAATTGCAATTCCAAACTCGGGAAACAGGAAACGAACTTCTAATAGGGACCCTGTTGATTCGCGTGCGATGGCTTCCTCAAGTTCTGTGAATCCCTTTATAAACAACACGGAGGAATTACCATTATCAGTTCACGGAAATTGCTCATCCTTACAATGTCATGAAACGTTGGTTTATATCCCTCAGTCATTTTCAACAGACCCTCATACGTCGTCCGGAACTCAAAATTTCAATAAACTTTCTAAAATCATGCAAGGAATGATTCCAAATTTTGATTGATAAAACATGTCAATCTCTATGTTTTACGATCATTGCAAAGCCGCGATCTCTTTGATCAATCCTCTTGACATTCCGTGCTTAACTATGCTTATTAAAACTAAGATCACGGGAAAAGCTCGATTACACATTCAAGATAGAAGAGGGGCTACCTTGGATGAAATTTTACAAACACTAAATTAAATCTATTCCCAAAACCAAGATATTAGTTTACTCATTCAGGACTTAGCTAATTTAAAAAGAAACCCTGAAGAAACAGTCCCAGAATACGGCGCGAGAGTTAATTTAACATTAAATAAATTGATTTCTCAAGTTCTCAAAAATTGCCCTGGCGATGAAGGCATCGGGATGTGCAAAGCCTATAGAACCATTGCAATTGGAAACTTTTTACGCGGACTACAACATTTACTCCCACATAAGAGATAAAGATATAAATACTCTAGATAAAGCCATCGAAATCGCGGATCAAGAAGACTTTAAACTTAGTAGTTGGAAAAGAGTGCATGGGAAAACCTCAGTACCATCTGCGAATAAAGTCTTTAGTTCAGGAGAAAATCAAAGAAATGCGTTTAACTCGAATAAGCGAATTTTTCATTTGCGTACAGAAAATAAGACCGAGAATGAAAATGACAAAATCAAAAAAGTAATATGTTATTATTGTAACAAACTAGGACATATTAAAAGATATTGTCCATTGTTGCAGCAAACTGATCAAAATAGGCATAAAATTAGATGCAATTATTGTTTTGCGAACAATCATAATTAATTAACCTGTGGAATACGTGCGAGACATAATAGCGAGAGAGAGAAGGCACAGAAATTTACAATCAGAAATCAAAGTAGCTCACAACATACGGAACAAGGATCTAATGATGTCACTTTAAAAAACCATAGCTCTAATCAGAGAGTCATTCTTAGAATTAGAGAAGTAAGGAAATCAGCACCCACTCCCATAGTAGAACTCAGAAATCCCATGTTTTTAAGCGTTAAATGAATTTTTATGATTGACACTGGGGCTAGTGTCAGTTTGATAATAAAATCTGTTCTAAATTCTTCCGTGAAGATAGATCGGAAGCGAATTTTTAATTTATTTGGAATTGGTTCCAATATGATCCCGACATTGGGAGAGATCAGTCTGATAATCCAAGGTCTCGAAATTCCCTTTCAAATCATTCCAGAGTCTTTTCCTATATTACAGAATGGTATAATAGGAATAGCGTTCTTGATGCAGCATGAAGCTGTCATCAACTTCACTGAAGATAACCTTAAAATAGGAGCAAATCAATTTCCCCTCCTTAATCACACCACTTGTCAAATCCCTGCTAGAACACAAAAGGTATTTAACGTCGCGTTACATGACACCTCTCTTAAAGAGGGTTATCTTAGAAAAATCTCCAGCGGACCCGGAATTTTTGCCGGTGAATCACTAGTCTACAACAAAAATGGACGGGCAAATGTTTTTGTCATCAATAGTACCCTGCAAGAGGTTAATTTGACTATTCCACACCTATCTATTGAAGAATACGAAACTCTTCCGCCACCGATTCCACCGTTACAGAAACTTTCTCCATCTGATAAGCAAAAAATTATGGGATCCAGATTTTCTAAATTATTAAAAGTCGTAAACCTACAAGATCTATATAATGAAGAGTTAGATAGCATGTTTCCTATTCTATCCAACTTTTGTTCTCAATTTTTCTTAGAAGGAGACCATTTGGGTTCTGCAAACGTTTTATCTCATAAAATTTCCACAACCGATAACATTCCTGTGAAATTCGAAAACAAACTGATAAACTTTTAGCTGCTGGTATCATTAAACCATCAGTTTCTCATTACAATTCACCCGTATGGATTGTCCCAAAAAAATCTGACTCAGAAACAGACAAAAAACATAACTGATATTTTAGATCAACTTGGCGGAGCCTAATATTTTTCTGTCTTGGATCTAGCCTCTGGGTTTCATCAGATCCCTATAGAACCAGAATCACAGCCTAAAACTGCCTTTTCTACGCCTTACGGACACGTTGAGTTCACCAGAATGCCTTTTGGTTTAAAGAATTGGTTAAAGAACGCACAGTCCATGACCCTTTAGACTGTGTTCTCACGGGTCTTTAAGGTCTAGAATTGTTTGTTTATATGGACGACATTGTCGTCTATGCTTCCTCCTTATGTGAACACTAAAAAATTTAGGAGACCTGCTCAATCGACTAAAATCCGCCGGTCTGGCCCTTCAACCTGAGAAATGCCGTTTTCTTAGGCGTGAAATCGCTTACTTGGGACATGTCATTTCTCAAGAAGGAGCGAAATCAGACCCCAAAAATATAGAAGCCGTAATGAAATTTCCCAACCCCAAAGGAAAAAAGAATATAAAACAATTCCTAGGGCTAATTGGTTATTATAGGAGATTTATTCCCGACTTTGCTAAATTCGCTAAACCTCTGAGCCTTCTTCTCAAAGATGAATCCCTATTCGAATGGACCCCATCACAACAAAGAGACTTTGATTTTCTGAGAGACCAAATCTGCACAGAGCCTATTTTACAGTATCCTGATTTTTCAAAACCCTTTCTACTCACTACAGACGCTTCAAACTACGCCATTGGCGGAGTTCTAAGTCAAGGACCAGTCGGCCAGGACTTGCCATTTGCTTTCGCTTCACGCACTCTTCAAAAAGCTGAAGTCAATTATTCGACAATAGAAAAAGAACTCCTTGCTATCATCTTTAATGTTCAACATTTTAGAAGACTGTTCGGTCAAAGTTTTACCCTACTGACGGATCATCGGCCCTTGGTATGGTTACATGGTCTCAAAGACCCTGTATCACGGTTGGCTCGCTGGAAGATAAATTTGAGCGAATATGATTACACGATTGTTTACAAGCCAGGAAAGATAAATTTGAATGCGGATGCTTTGTCTAGGAATCCGGTGGATGATTTCATGACTGCTACGCCTCACAAAACTGTGATCCCTGAGAGTCTGTTAGATTGGAACCGGATTCTTTGTCCAAGAATCAGACAGCTGGGTGTGTATTTGTAACGCCGGCCTGTTTACTGACGGCACGGGATACTGCAGACCCCGTGTGCGCAGGGGTGAAGGAAGTTAGTAGAGAGGACATTTGCAATGAAGATCTGAAGAGGGTATTGGACGGATTTTTATTTATAGATGATAAACGGGTTGATGAAGGTGGTACCCCTTTTTCAATGCAAAACTATTCTGATTGTTTTAACTTTAAGGGCAACGAACCATTAGTGGTATTCCCCATGAATTAGAAGCTAGTATCCAATCTTAGTCGAGATTTGGCGACGCTATCATCCTCCACTACGGACGGGTCACAGTCTAGTGGCACAGGGATGATGTCTAATGCCTGTAACTCCGGGAACCAAATCTTCACCCTTCAAGTTGAACAAGATCACACTAGGAACAGGCAAGGACGTATATGTCACAGTAAAGACAGGAGATACATAGGGAAAGGGCATATTGCTAATCTAATCTCTGCAGATGGATACACATCAGAAACTAATGATATCCTTGAAAGACAGGGATTGTTGAGAGCCGATGATATCCGTAGGGAGAACTGTAAACCCGGAGAAACCGTTACTTTTAATCAAAATGGGAGATATGTCTTCAGTTTAATCACGAAAAACAAAGGTGAAGACAAGACAATAATGCAATTTCAGAAGCGATCCTCGTTCTTAGAAAAACTATGGAAACTCTGAAAGTTCAGAGTGTAAAGATCTCTAAAGTAGGAAATGATCTTGATCATATTTCCTGGGATACAGTAGAAAAAATAATCTTGGAAAAGTTTCCAGACTCAGGACTTCTAGTGGTTGTTTGTTCAGAGGAAATTATCATACCTCCTATAGACATAAGGGGTGATATAATTCGATGATTTCATGAATCTGTGGTAGGAAGGCATAAGGGAATGTCCAAAACCTACTGGCGAATCAGAGAAATCTTTTATTGGAAAAAATGAAACTGGACGTTCAGAGGATTATCGAATCCTGCAAGAACTGTCAAAGAAACAAGTTACAACGCATAGGAACTCGACTCACACTCCCAAAGGTCCTTTCGACAAAATTCAGATTTACATTGTGGGTCCTTTACCGAAATCAATTAAAGAGAATTCCTATACCCTGACTCTTCAATGCGGCTTTTCAAAGTACTCAGATGCCTTTCTCTTAAAGAATATCGACTCAATCGCGATAGCCTCAACCCTAGCCGAACAATTTATTTAAGGTATGGATGCCCTCGCATAATCTATACGGACCAAGGGCCCAACTTTGTTAGCCATTGCATGAAAACCTTTTGCATGATATTCAAGATTAAAAAGTTCGAATCGACCGCCTATCACCCTCAGAGTTTAGGATCTCTAGAGAGGAGCCACCAAACCTTGGTAGAATATCTAAGACAATTCGACACTGCCACGAATTGGTACGACTGGCTCCGTTTCGCAGTGTTCTCTTACAACACTAGTATCCACGAAGGAACGGGCTTCGCTCCCTACACCCTAGTTTTTGGTAGAGAAGCTGTAATTCCAAACAGTTTCACCCTTTCGCAATAAGAAGAAACCTATTTGGGATACTTGAGGAATCTCTTTCTCAAACTCGACAATCTTCACGCTCTAGCTAAAGATAGACTACAGTTAGCTGAAGAAAGATCAAAAAGATACTATGACCAAAAGGCAAACCCCAAACATTTCAAAGATGGCGAAAACGTGTATCTAAAAGTAAACCAACGAAAAGATAAATTCGACCCTTATTACAGCGGACTATACACACTATATACACCGGACTATACACCGATAAATTAAAACTATGTGTACAATCGACTGTTCGCGACCCTACTATTCAAAATCTACCAGTCCCAGACCTGGACCCTGATAAAACAACCTAAAATTCGGAAAAAGTATCTGCAAGAGGATTTGTGTAAAAACACTTAACGAACATTTTGTTTCAATAAAATTTTCTTACTTAATCACCAAGTCCTCAGTTTTTATTCCCACGTAGATCACATTTAACGCTCCATGGGTAGATTTAAGCAAATCCAAGGAATAATCAGCTGATCGATCCGATGATGTTACAAGCACAACCCTTAGTTCTAACATCAAAAAACTGCGAACCTCCTCAGAATAAAGACGGCCGATAATCCAAATGTCTGAAATATATTGTAATGAAATTAGAACATAAAGAAACATAGGTTTGAATTTTTTTTTCCTTTCCTTTTCTCTTCGTGAAACTAACAAATTTAGTTCTTTCTAAGGATACATAAATCTGTGATAAACACATTAAATTTTAAATTCATGTAAATATCTTAATTAGGCTAATTAAATATGATTGATGGATAATATGATTAATAAATAAAATAACAACAATTAATTTAATAATAAATAATAATAATAAATCATAATAATTAACGTTAATTAATAATAAATAATAAATATTGATTGATAAATATGATAAATAAATATGATGATACTACTGATACAAATCAATATCCCGGATTCATCTCTATCCTCAGAGAAAATGGACCTGCGACCCTTATGCGATGAACCGGTCCTAAAATCACTTGGTCCGCCCCTGGACCCACTGATTGCCTGAAATATATTGAAATTGTATTAATGTATAGAATATAATTCTTTCACCTATTAGACCTACATTTCTAAAAAAAGGGAAAAAGAAAAAAAGGGGAAAGTGAGGAAGTCGTTACTGTAAAGTAACCCCTTCCCAAATTTGAAAATTCGCGCTACAACTTAACCCTTTGACATATCTATAATCAAAAAGAAACCCTTATTTAGATTTAAATAAACAAAATAAGACAAATATTAAATAAGAACTAAAATAAAAAGTAAAAGAGGAAACTCAAAATGTTTTAGGCTAAAATAAGATTAGAAATAAACAAAGTAGCTATTTTGACCCTCGTAACGGTAAATTCATGCTGGCCGGGCTGCAACAATTAAAAAAAAGGGGGGATGAGGCCCGCAACCCCAGTATCTCAGAAACTTTGAAACCGAATAGAGCGGGAACGATGGAAAAAGGGAAACAAAATTTTCAAGGCCTAAATGAAAATCAAGAACAAACGGAAGAGATAATAGATGTACCCCTAGTAAAAGAGAAAAATGAAATTACCACCTATGAGAAACACCTCAAAATTACCTTCTCGAACGTAAGTCCCAATTTCTTTCCCCTTTTATTTTGACTCTATTCACTTTTTAAATCGCTTCTCTTTCTATTTTCAAAATATTCACTAGATTAGCGTATAAATATAAATGAAGTAAAATTTTAAAAATCCAATTAATCTTAGTCGGTCTTGATTCACTCAGTAAGTTTTTAGATATAAGTTTGCTTGATTTAGTGACTGATTAATTCACAGGATCTACTTTAAATTGTTGTAAATTTAATTTAAAACCGGTTCTGAATCCGTTACTGAATTTCCCGGATTTCTATTTGCACAGATTTGGCGATTAATTGGCCGATTTGATTTCGGATTGATTTGAGTTAGTTGAATTATTCAATTATTTTATTTTTTTCCCTCTTTATGTATAAATTATTTACAGTATAAAATTTCAAGATTAATCCCTCCAATCAGACCTTCTTACACTCTTTTTCCTAACAAAAAAAAAAAAAACGTTAACCCCTTCCCCACATATAAATACCTTTTCGTTCCACTTAATTTCAGTCCCAATGGAACTTCCTCCAACCAACAAACTCCCCTATGAGGCACCTCAGCGGCGTAGTATGGGTAGGCAGGAACGAGCACTACATAGATAAGAGATACTCTGGTTGTTATCACAGAGGTAATCTACCAGTCGGCGCGTACGATACCCAAGGTATTCAAAGCCTCCATTACGTCACTTTTCAAATCCTAGCTGAAGAAAGGGCATGTCCGGGTTGCCAAGACAGGGTCTTCACAAACACCTCCGCTGGTGGATGTTGGACATGTTTTGTCGCATTGAGTGAGTCGGGGTTGGAATTCACTGTGGACACTGTAAAATTTCTTTCCACTTTATTTAAATAAAAGGGGAAATAATGCCCAATTCGCGCTCCAAACGTAGTAAGATTAAATTTAGATAAGTTACGTACCTTTAGTCAGGCGCCAGACGCTGCATAGCGTTACTCCAAAAAAAAAGAATTTAAAACCTCTTAAATGAAATCAGCGGTAGAGGGATAAGTGGGGGCTAAAGAGCTACAGACTCGTTTAAGTTAGAAGGTAAATGAACAGTTAATTTATTTAAGACTATTTGAGGTTACATGCGTGCTTTCTCCTAACAAAAGAGAGAAACCAGAAGGGTCATACTCATATGAATGGATTAGGAGTTAAGGTTGAAAGCTCAAAAAAAAGGTATACATATAAACCACGCTGACAAGTCGACATTATTTCCACTAACAGTAAAAGAAAACTCACTCGCAGCACAAGCTCTTTTACGTTACACTAAATAAGGCTTACTACTAAAATTCTCCCGACATACTTCATTTACCAAAATCTTGTTTTGCCCAAAACATTATTACTGAAAAACTTTTCAAAAGTCTAAACAAAAACGGGTTCATACCGCAACCAAATAATTCTACGATCAACTATAGACAATGCGTGTCTAATAGAACTTATATTTAAGTAATGTAACCGGTTTCAATTGAGTTATCCAGTAATTAGAAATACTGCGCAATATCTCTGTACATGATAGATTTTGAGGTTAGGAACCTGAGACCTTGAGCTTTTTTAGTATCGCTAATGGGTCATGGCGCCAGTCAGACGCTATAAAAAAAAGACCCTTGGACCTTCAAACAGGAAACCGTCACTCAAGGTGATTGACGTTTTCCTGTTGGAAAAACTGAACTTTGGACCCGGATCCTTGAACTGTCACTCACTTTAATTGCCTAAAATCATGGGAGGAGCAAAGTGACGTAATTTTGTGATTCGTTATTCGGCACTAGAACTGGGCGACGTCAGAGTTCGGATTGGTTAAACACTAAAAGTAGGGATAAATCCCTCCCAAAACTAACCTTTAAATATAGATGCAGGGCATGAAAATGTCAGAATATTGTAACTCGGTGCGCTTCTTTTAAACTTCGAACCTGCGACTCTTGCTTTCTCAAGTATTATTTCTCAAGTATTATGTATTATTAAAACGAAGGCTACGTGACCTAAGTATCGCGTTTATGAACTGTGCGTTAGGATTCGGCTTTGCCGAATTGTTAAAGTGTTAAACTTACTTGTTTGCGGTTAAGACCTTAAACTCAAAATTATAATTTATTAGTTAAACGAATATTGTGCCTTTAAATCAAATGATAAGATGAATCATGTCTAACCATGATTCTGAACTATTCGATATTATGGAAGTGTTCTCCGACTCTCAATACCAGCCTTTTCAAATTTTCCGCGTCTACCATGAACTCTACTACACAATAATTATTGTTTATTCACGAGATGGAATACAAGAATATTTCATCCTTGAACAATTAGACATCGAAGATTTATAATAAAGTAATTGTTTCTTTTACAAATCTAAATATAGTGTAAGTGTTTATTCTTAAATCTGACCTCCTTTTCGCGGCTAATGGTATCAACCATTCAACGACAGGTAACGAATCCTCTCCTTCGACGTATCGGCGAGCTGCTCTACTAGGAAATTGTAGATTGCAGCACCTGGGACGTAACAATAGCTTTTTGGATCATGGGAGGTTCGTATACTGAAAGTTTCATATGAAATGCAACGAGTGAGCATATGCCACTCGAAACTAATGTTCGGCTACGAATCAAGAGTTTGATCATGCGCAGTGAATAAATTTTCTGATTTATGAAGCGCTAAAAAAAGTGAAAGGAGTGAGAATGTTAAAAAAAATGTTTTTTAGAAATTGATGCAGTAAGTGGATTGTGTATTGTTCGAATAACTTAAAATTTTGCGACATTTAACAATATTGTATCTTTTTTCATATTCAAATTCTATGGAAATATGTTTCGTTTTGATGTTAAAAAATAATTAATTCTACATTGTAGTAGGTACATTTCATTAAAAATCTAATAAGATTATTGAAAAGAAAGTTCTAATTCAGCAAAATTTGCCAGAAACGTCCATGTACACTGCTTAATTTATCAGAATATAATCATAATTTAGTATAATTTTTGAAAGTTATCCGTCATACAGACGACGACAAGGACGACAACGAGGAAGACCACATACAGGCAGATACTGACGTAAAAACTTTATATTTCTGACTCGGGAGGCCTCAAAACGTCCACATTTGATAAAATCCGCGAAAATCAGTTTTCGCATGAAACTAATACATTCTCATTATGGATGAAAATCTAACAATTCATTTGGGTTTTGAATATAATAATTTCATTAGGGCTTTGAAATTGCTATAATATTCATCATTTTTATTTTATCAAAAAAAGTCATGAGGATCAATTGTTCGAATCTTGAAAAAAATGGTTTCAATATTTTTGAAAATGCTCGAACTTTCTGAATTTTTATTAGAAATGGCTGGATAACGAATTATATCTTTCTTTTAGGTCCCTCAATCTGTGTGCCAAAGCACAATCTAATCCGATTAGTCTTTCGAAACTTATCCACACCGACGTAAAAACATTTCTTTCTGACTCAGAAGGCCTCAGAACGTCGATATTTTTGATGTCAGTTTTCACATAAAGCTAATACCTTCTCATTATGGATAAGAATGTAATACTAACATTAAATAAGTTAAGCAAGGCGATGGATTGAAGATCTTTCTTCAATTAATCAAATTTTCTTTAGTTATTGACTTTTCTTTCCAATTTATATCAATTTACCTACAAAAATAACAGAAACCAATCTACAATTTTGTGTACCTAACCTCAATTTCACTTTTAGTCATATTTTTCTACACTAATATCATGTTGTACAGAAATATTAGAAAAACATTTTCACATTATATTTATCTAAGACTAGAGCTGAAAATAGAAATAAAAATACCTTTATTAAATTCACCCGGCCGACGTAGTAACAACGAAAGCGTTTAATTTTTAAACCATCCACATGTTTGGCGCATTTTACACTCGGCTCTACAATTGATTTCATTGGTTCAAATTGCTTGTTACTAGTAAAGCATTAGAACATTGCTGCGAAGTTAACTTGGCAACGCTGTTAAGTATATTTGTATACGAATAACTCGAATCGCGAATTCGAAGAGTGCTCGAGAATATGAGTTTCTTTTCGTGTACGTAAGTTACAATTCGAAACTTCACGTATACAGAAATTTTCGAACGAACTCAAGAACAGAGCCCCAGGGCACAATCCAATGAAAGTAGAATAGCGGGACAGTTTTGACCAATGAGGTGACTGCTTGAACTTGTGCAAGCACCTCATTGGTCAGCACTGTTCCACCAGTCTACTAATCTACTACTGTTACGTCCCAGGCGCTGCAATCTACAATTTCCTAGAAGAGCAGCTCGCCGATACGTCGAAGGAGGGGATTCGTTACCTGTCGTTGAATGGTTGAAACCATTGGCCGCGAAAAGTAGGTCAGATTTAAAAAAAAAACTTACACTGGATTTAGATTTGTAAAAGAAACAATTACTTTATTATAAATCTTCGATGTCTAATTGTTCAAGGATGACAAATTTTTGTATTCAATCTCGTGCATAAACAATAATTGAGGCACCGGATTGCAGAACTGCCTCTACGATCGGCCCGTCTCAGCCCAGTAGGTGCAGGAGAGGGGATGCTCACTAAACGCGTTGATCGAGGGAAAAATCAATTTAC
>JAAAKG020144489.1:0-11113 GCA_010014905.2 Druon quercuslanigerum
AATGGAAGAGAAGGTAGTTGAAAGAGGCCTGATCGAGAGGGTGAGGGAGGTATATGAGGAGACGAAAGATAGGGTGAGAGGAGGGGAGGGAATCTCTGAAGGTAGGATAGGGGGTTAGGATAGGGGCTTAGGATAGATAGGGGGTTGAGGCAGGGGTGCCCTCTTAGACCAAAGCTGTTTGCAGTTTTAATCGCGGATATAGAAAGTAAGCTAGCGGCCGGAGTGGTAAGAGGAGTAAGGGTAGGATTTGGACATTTGGGTAGGTAGGACTTGGACAAAAATAGGTTAGGGTTATATGCAGATAAGTCGAAGGTTATGGTGATCAGAAAAGGAGGGGGAGATAAGGGAGGGGAGTGGAAGTGGAAGGGCAAAGTGGTACAGGAGGTGAAAGACTTTGTGTACCTGAGGTATGTAATGTGAACACTGGGGTTAGCAAGGAATACGCTGAACTATATTGTCAGGAGGGAGATAGGAAGAACAAGTTTAGGGATTATAGCGGGGAGCCGAGCGTGTAAATATGACGAGAAATTTTTGGAAGAGGGGGGACGTAAGCTGTTTAGAGAGTGTTGATGGTAGAAGGAGACCAGACGTAGGAGTTGAAGGATGGAGGAATAAGAGAGTCAAGATTTAATGGGAACTATATGTGGATTATGCCAAAGGAGAGAGCGCAATATTTGTGTGAGAAAGGAGAGAAAGGAGAGTAAGGAAGTCAGGAACTTATAGCGAGAATGAGATGTGGATGCATGGAAAGTTATATTAGATTCTGGCTTTCTGCTGAGAAGCGGAGGTGTGAATTGTGCGGGAAGGGGGATGCAAAAGTGGAACACTGGTTGGAAGAGTGTGAAAAGGTGGAAAGGAGTGGGATAAGCATACAGGTATTGTTGCATGAAAGGGGGGACGAAAGGGCAGCGACATGGGTGAAGGGGATGTTGCGCAAGATAGGGACGAAGAGAAGGAAGGAGGAAGAGGAATGGAGAAGGAAAGAGGAAGAGGAATGGAGAAGGAAAGACTGTATTTAGGAGAGGAAGTAGATTTAAGAAGATCGTACATATTGTAAATAGTAGATAAGGATTAAAGATTAAGTGCAGAGGCAGAGGCTGGCAAGGCGAGGCAAAGCGAGAAAATAGCGTCATGCGTGCGAGGCAAGAAAGTAGCGAGATGCGTGCGAGGCGATGTGAAGCGAGGAAGGCAAGGTCGGCTTAGAGATTATGTGTGGAGGGATATTAGTTTTAAGGAGTTAGTTTTGAGAAAATTCTGTAAAAAATGTAAGTGTAAGCAAGTAAATTTTTTAAGTTCAGCTAGCTGAAAAATAAACGTTCATCTATCGTCTAATTAGTTCGAGTAATGTTTCAAAAGTTTTTTATGTTGAAAGACTTCAAAGAAATACCACTCCAATTTACATCATATGAAGTTATAACTTTTGTCGGACGTCCCACGATGGCTGACGTATTTTTTACACACAAATAATTTTATAGTTTATAATTGACTTCATAAGCATGAAAATTATTCAAGTAATTTTATTTCAATTCATATTTTTCTGTCGAAAAAATTATTTAAACATAATAAATTTTCCAGACACAATGCTGAAGATATTCATCTTAGTCGCAATGGTGGAGGCTTGCTTGGCGGCGCCGCAATTTATAGTCGATCATTCGCCAGCTTTGTACGCTCATCCGGCCGTTCTTATTAATTCACAAATGGAAGACGCCCTGCCTAATGAGCTGAGGAATAATTTTTATAAAAATCCACGAATTGCGGCTGGCCTCGCCAATGAGTCCTTACTAACCCCAAAAGAAATGCAGGTATGTTAAAGTGTTTTTGCATGCAAACTGACATTAATAATAAGTTCATTCGCTGTTTGGTGTAAATTTTGCATAATTTTTGCAGGTAGTGAATCGAGAAGCTGATAAGATTCCTAGGGAGAAGGTGTTTAACATTCTTCATAATGGTGGTTTTCTTCGCAGATAATGAAGCAGTATCATAGTCATAGTAATCATTTATTTATTTTCATCATCAAACCATAAGGAAGTTTTTTTAAATGCTGCATGACACTTTAAAGTCATGAAAATAAGAACTGGATAAGGAACAAAAGCTCAAATTTCACAAGTTGAAAAAAAGTTTTTTACTAGGTTTTCAAATGCAACGTTTGTACTAAATTATAAAATCACGTGTGCCTCAACAATTCTACACTGAAGATGTGAAAAGATTAGGAAAATATTTTTTCTGCCTGGGAGGGGAAAAAACAAAGTGGTCCTTATACATTTTACAAATACAATTTATTTATTTTTGAATATGCTAAAATTGTGGAAAATTTTTCTTCTCGAATTGAAGCATTATTGATGGAAATATGAGCATGGCAACAGAATAAGGACTAAACATAAAACCATTTCTATTCTACATGATAAAAACTTAATAAAAATTCTGGAAGTATGTGGTTAATATTTACAACATTTCAGGGAAGTTACATTTATTTTGTGTGTTAAGGGGTAAAACAAAAAAAAATTGCTCTCACCTCCCTTTAACATTGTAAGCAATTGAAAGATACTTCTTTGTTTCTATGATGTATTATAGAAATAACTTTCTGTTCAGCTTGTATCCAGTTTTCATTCTCATAATTTTAAAGTTAGTTTTTTCAAGTAAAAATAGTATTTATTTTTTACATATTCGTAATATGTGTCTATAAAAATGTTACTAAGTTATTTCAAATCATTAAAAATAGAATTTCGAAAAACCGGCCCTTTTCAGTTGCCATTTTTATGACTTCAGTTCCATATCACATACACGTCTCTATTGTTATGGTTTTATAGAAAGTAGAAAATAGAAAAAAATGTAAAATTTAATAGATCTCAAAACAACTTTGATACAGGTCCAATTTATTTCCGTATCATAATTAAAAATATTATTCTTATATTAACTACTGATAAGAAAACGTAATCAGCACGATCAATTTTTTATAAAAATTTTCTATCTTTGCGACACGATATGCATATTTTTTAGAATTAACAACTGTTATTCTGGAATAAGTAGCGGATTTTTATATATCATGATTTAGCAAGTTTTTTTAATATAGAAAGTTCGCGACTTAGGTGCGTTCAAAAAATAATTATAGGTCTTCTTAGAAATATTCTGTAAGCTAATTTTTGTATTAGAAATAATTTTCTGTTTTATAAGCGTTTTATGAGTTGCATATTGTAAAGACAGAAAACAGTTTATGTATAATATTCAATTTATTGAAATAAAATCTTTTAATGATCGACCCACCTTCCAAACTCCAAACCAAATTTGGATATGGATAACGAAGTTCCCTTTTTTAGATTTCCAAAAATTTGGAAGTGCGTTATTCTTCATTTTAAATAGTTAATCTTAGTTTTACACTTTTATCATTTATATGCTTTGAGAAATCACTTTCCCATTTGAATTTAGCTTAATTTAAAAAAATAGGGTCTCTGGACCAATTAAAATTTGTATGTAAGATTATACATAAATTATTTAATTAATGCGAAATCTTCCAAGCTTAGCACGAAAATGTATTATTTACGAAACATTACGGCGATAAGATGGTAAGGTAGAATTCTCCGAAGTTTACAAGTTTATCAAACTGTAATAGCCAGATGCAACCTGACTTTCAGTGCAGTTAATATGAAATCGTATCTTCAGGCAACATAATTAGATTATACTGAGGTTGTGAACTTTCGAAAATGTTCAAAATATTAATAAACTTCATTATTATATGTTGCTTTTATAAAAAATTATTTGAATGTCGAATAACACAAATAAAGTTAGAATTATTCAACATTCGTCTTTGACGTTCACAATTAAAATCAAATAACTAAATGTATAGAAACACAAACATTTTAACAAACTAGGAACTAAAAGCAATAAAATTTAAACAAATATACTATTGATTACGCACAGATGATTTTTGAACTTTTGATATTTTTTAATCAATATATTAACAATATATCGATTATTTCCGCTGTCAAAGAAGGTTGAATAGATTTGAAGGGGTTTTAGGGTATTTTAAAGGATTACAAAGTAGGTCAAAGATTTGCCAAATTTTGTTGGGTTTTATCGAATTTTCGAATTAGATTTGTAGGGATTTCAAAAGATTTCAGGGCATTTCAAAGATTCTAAATTATTTTTAAAGATTTCAAGTGATTTTACAAGATTTTAAGGAATTTATATCATTAAAAAAGGTTTTAAGACATTTCAGAGGATATTACGAGATTTAAGGAGGATTTTGATGGGATTTCAAAGATTTTAAGGAATTATGCAAGATTGTATAGGATTTCAAAAAATTTTATCGATAAAAAAGGATTTTAAGGCATTTTAGCACATTTGAAGAGATTTAAATGGATTTTAAGATATTCAAAAGTATTTAAAGTGATTTCGTGATATTTAAAGAAATTAAAAGAAGTCAGTATATTTAAATGTGAATTTGGAGATTTAAAGGAATACCATAAGATTTCACTAGATTTCAAAACATTTGCGAATATTTCAAACAATCTTAATAATTTTTTGACGTTTTCTAAGTATTTTAAGGGATTTACAGAGATTTTAAAATATTTTAAAGAAACCCGAGTCGAAATATACGCTCTACTTTGACGCTCTTCACGCTAATATCTGTAGGGGAAAAGGTTTTAAAGTAGAGGATATTCCAATACGATTTTTGCCCCTAATTTAGCGATCTTATAGGCACAAATTTCTCAGTTTTTTCTTCTAATTTAACGCTTCACATTCTACCTTCCAGTACAAAATAAAATTATTTGACGAAAAATTAACAAAAGTAGAGAAAGACGAAGACATAGTGATATTTGCGTAATATTTCAAGTTATTTTGCATAATCATTCAACATCAATTTCTTATCAAGCGTTGAAATAGAAAAAATATATGTATAATTTATGAAATGAATGGAGATACAAAAGTTTTTTAGTTTTTTTCATTCGTCAACAAATCTGATGTTTTTTTCAACTTAAAATGAAAATTGATATTTTTTGGTAAACGAAGATGCAAAATGTTAGAAAATATGTACAAAATTCCACAATGTACTAATTTTGATCAACTTTTGTCAGTCTGTCGCCGAATAATATTATTTTCGTGCAGTTTTAAATTTCTTTTGCTGATAAATTATTAGTCCATTTTTCCTTATAATTTCTTTTATTAGAAGATTTTAAAATAGAACGAAGTTTTATTATTCAAACTCGGTAATTATTAATATAAAAAAGATATTAAACTATTATAGACCAGCAACAGTTTGTTTTAAAAACGAACGAAATGCTATAATAAAGAAAAACATAATGAGAAATAAATATCAAAGTCCAAATATGACTGATAAAACCGGGAAAAAGTCCAGAAGGAAATATTGCACCCGCAGCATAGAATTTTTAAAGTGTTTAGAATAATTAAAATTTAAAAATTTTCTATATTTTTCGACTTGAATGCCACTGAATACTGCGCTATAAGATACTTATTATTAATATATTTATCATTTTTAAAATGTATATAATTTTAATTCAAAAATATGGCTTTGTATGCGCGATTATAAAACACTTTAATATGAGGCCTTGTAACTATTTTTTTCTTAAATTAATTTTAAGCCTTCATAGTAAGTTTTAAATTTGATAATTTAATTTTCAATGTTTCATCTGAAAATTTTCTAATTTTTACTTGAAGATCTACCCTAATAAATCATTTAAAAATTAAAAAATATTTGTTTAGAAAATTTTAAAAGTGAGTAATAGTTTTAAAGGAAGATTTGACATTTAAAAAAAATAAAAATTCGATTCAAAATAACAAAAAGACAAAAATTAAACTATGTTACTGAAATTGATACAGCAATAAATGCATAATTTCATTAATTTAAAATGGTTAAAATAATTTTCGAGTTCTGAATTTATATCTTGAACGCTCAATTTTAAAGGTCTCCCTCTCGTAGGTTTTAATTTTGCAACTACAATTGAATTGGTTGAATTTGGGAAAGTTTAATCAGCAATTTAAAAAATTGTTTGAATTTACCACAAATAATTGAAATCTTAAAGGGTTTAATTATAAAAAATACTTTGATATCAAAATTTTTGGTCAAAATAAATTTTGTCAATTTAAAATAAAGTTCGAATTCGTTTCAGTTTCAAGGTTCTGGAGTGAAATTTTTTTTCCATTTTTAATGTTTACTATTTAAGATTTCTATTTATTTTAAAATTTTGTTGAGTATAATTTAATTCATTGTTTTCTTTTTTTTTTAATTCAGCTAATTAACTTTAATTTTAAATTATAAATTTCGTTATGTAGGAACAATTTTAAACTCTAGGATTTCAGAAGCTTGGACTTTGAAAGATTCAATTTAGTTTTCAATATTAAATTGTCAAACCTTGATTACTTTGAATTGATAATAGTTCAAATTAAAAAGTTTGCAATTTTTAATTATTTAATTTTGAACGCTTTTAAGTATAAATAATACAATTTCAATTTCTCTGAATTTTCATTGGTATAATCTTAAAATAATTTGTAAGGTTTTGACATTGCCCTATCTTCTAAATTTTTAATATGAAATTATTCAATTTCGCGATTCTTCAATTCAAAATAAAATTGTGCGAAAGGAAAATCTATTTCTTCACAATCTATGGTAACCACTTTTCTGGGTCAGAAAAAACTGAATAAAAAAGATTTGTATCTTTCTTACCTTTTTCTTTTGACGTTTTTTCTTGCGTGTCGGATACCTTTTTTCGAGTTTTTTTTTGCATCTGGGTTCTTTAGAACTACTTTGAAAATCTTTGCGCTGGTATTTTGCCTTTTGTTTGTAGCCACCAGATAAGGGCAAACGTCTTCCCCCATTAAGCCATTTCGATATCATCACTTTAATATTTATTACTTAAAAACACTCAAATTGTTGCTTTGACAAATTGTGTTGATCAAGGTTAGAGGAAACAACAAAGTGTCCGTTACGAGGGCCCAATCGTCGAGGTAACGAAGCCAGATATTTCGTGCAGTAAAATGTAAGAGCGTTAAAAGAGAAATTAAAAATTCTACGGAGAATATGGAGCTTTAAAGGAGATATTAGTAAATCTCAAGAATAACGAGACAAGACATTTAATGTAGGGGCTTAAGCGTATATAGAAGTAAAATATAATGAAAATATCTTTAGGAAAGTAGGGGCAATACTTAGAGCGTCTAGGGACTAGGGAACTCATGAGATTTCGAAGAATTTTGAAAAGATATCAAAAGGCATTAATAAACCCCATTTCCACCGACACTAAAAATGTTCGATAATATTTTTTTTGGTTCTCGACGAAGGTCCATTAGGTGTGAAGGTTCAGGGCGGGACCTATGAGTAGCGCAAACATGGATCTTCGTCGACAAAAAAAGACTTTTCGAACACTTTTAGCTCCTTGCGGAAGTCTCTTTCATCCGTTACATATATGTTACAGTCGGCGGAAATGGATTTAGGTATTTTATCGAATTTTTAAGGATGTCAGGGGATCTGAATAGAATTTCAAGAATTTTTAGGAATTTCATAAGATTGTAAAAGATTTCACGAGATTACAAATTGTTTGAAAATATTTTAAGGGTTCTTAAAAAATTTCAAAGGATTGCACGATACTTTAAGATATTTAAAAAGAAGTCATGGATTTTAAAGAATTTTACCACGATTTCAACAGGGATTTTAAGGGATTCCATAAGATTTTAAAATATTTCACGAGATTTTAAATTACTTAAAAGTATTTTACAGGAATTTAAGGAATTTTTATTAATTCTAAGAGATTTCCGGATATTTGAAAAGAAGCGATTGATTTTAAATGGTTTTATCAGGATTTCAACAGATACCAAAGTATTTGACAGAATTTTCAAGGTTTAGAGTCAATTTTAATGGGATATTTAAGTTTTCAAAGGATTTATAAAATCTCATAAGATTTTAAAGGATTTTAAAGAGTTTTTACATATTTTAAGATATTTCGTGGTATTTCAAAGGTAGTCACGAGATTTTACAGCTTTTAAACGGACCTCAAGAGATACCAAAGTATTTAACTGAATTTCGAAGGATTTGAGTGGATTTTAATGGGATTTTTAATAATTTAAGTGATTTCAAAAGATTTAGGATTTGATGACTCTTCTAATAATTTGGAAATATTTCAAAGGATTTAAAAAAATTTAAAGAGATTTCGAGGTATTTCAAAGGAATGCATGAAATTTTATTTTTAAGCGTATCAGCAGATTGTAATAGGATTTCAAAGATTTTGATAGATTTCATAAGATTTCAAAATATTTTACTAGATTTTAAGTTACTTTCAAATATTTCAAAGGCTTTTTAGGAAAATTTGATGGACTTTAAGAACTTTAAAGGCGTTTCGATGATTTTATGGGACGTGAAAGGATTTAAAGAGATTTAAAAAGATTCAAATGCGTATAAACGGATTTTATAGGATTTCGTAGAATTTTCAAAGATTTGACAAAATTTCAAAGTATTTTCGAAAATATTCTTAGAGATTTAAAGGGATAGCATAATATTTCGGAATATTGAATGGAAATTCAAGGATTTTGTCTAATTTTTGAGAATTTTAAGGTCAATGCCTGATTTTTACAGTTTCCAAAGTATTTCAAGGTATTTCCAGTTAAGTCAAGCTTCCTAAAGGTATTTCACGAAAATATATACGATATCCGTAGAATTCAAAGGACTTTAATGAACTTGTATGCTTCAATCATTTAAAGCGATTTAACAAATTTTAAATAAAATTAACGTGAATAAAAATATTTGCAGTATTTTCAGGGATTTTAAAAGATGTTAGGAAAGGTCTAAAGTATACTTAATTTTTCGAATTTATATTTGAAGGGTAGCGCAGCACAGCCAAATAACCCACATTCGGCCGATTTTCAAGATAGATAAAAAATGTTCTAAAAAATTTAATTTACAGTTTGATTAAAAACTAACAAATTTTGTATGTTGTTTTTAGTTGGTAATTGAAGGTAAAAAGTGTTTATATCAAAAACATTATCATCTTAATTTTTTTACTATATTTTATTACATATTTATTAAAATATCTATTGTTACACTTGTTTATTATTTTACTAAAAAACAAGGTCATTTTAATTTTATAGCTTTTTTTCTTATGCAAACGATACTTTGAGGTCTCTCTAACCCAAATCGGCAAAATTAAACTAACTAATAGTCAAAGTTTACAGATTTCATTAGCGAAAAAAAAGAAGGCAAATAGCTGCTTATTAAAATTTAACAAATAAACTCGAGACTGTAATATAATAATTTAAAAGAAATTATAAGCATGAAAAATTTGAAAAATAGAAAAGCTTAATAAAATAAGGCGTCGGTGTTTGTAACATTCTTATCTCTATTGAAACAATCAGGTTATGTTGAAAAATTGTTAACTTAGTCTAATCTCTTTTTAATTTAAAAATATTGCCTTTTTATTGTTTGCAGAAAGCTAAAAAAACTAAGAATTTTTAAAAATTAAACTTAGAATGATTTACAGGGATACAAATGTAACCCACGACATATACAATCTCTGCTAATTTTGTATGTTTTCGACGCTTGTTACACGTTCAAAAATTTGTTTGCCAGTGCACGTTAAATAAATTACAAAGCTTTTTTATTATTCGTTATTCAATCATATTCTCGCATCTGGGAAGTATTTTACGCGAAAGAGAAAGATACCCCTTTGTGGGGTTAAAAGGCAAAAAAATCCATAGGTGGGTTCCAGGGTTATTAAAGGTTCCCTTTCCAAAATCGTGTTTTCCAACCAGTTTCGAAAAGAGATGTAAGCTGAGGAAATGAAACAAAAGTTTTTATCGAGTTCAATAACTAATTTTCTAATCAATCAGCCTGAAAAGTTGATTACGTGATAAAGTAGTAGCAGAGTATTTCTAGAAATCTTTGCCTAGGTCTATAAATCCAGAATGTAATGCAATGAAGGTAGCATCCAATAAACTACGTTAATTACCATTCCCGGATGTTTCTTCCCAAGAGACTTCGCAAATTTAGCTTCAAGAGGTATTGCTATTTATGTTCCCATGTACTTGTAACAAAAGCGACTTCTTTTAAAATTATAGGATCATTTGTTTCTATTTGATGCAAGCATTTCTCTAAAATCTACAGAATCGAGACTCAAATAACATTATTCCTTCACACCGATTTTTATGTAATTTCACTGATACAAGTGATCCGCGTTTAACTGCGGTTGAACTATTGAACTGTCAATGTTTATCCGTTTTGACATTTAACTCGTATATATGTTCATTAGGGTGATAAAAAATGAACTGAAGCAACTGGTTTGCATATTGCCCGGAAATTTGTTCGAATCCACAAAAAAATAGATTTTTTTTTCTTGCAAGAAAAAATGATATTTAGAGGTGGCAGAAGCCACCGAGTTAAAACTCGACTCGAGTTGACAAAATCGAGTTCAAACTCAACGTTTCTCTTTAAGATTAGCCATAGAGTACGAATCAAATATTACTTTTTGAATATCCCTTCATTCGTCTGTTTTATAGGGTACCAAATAAACCCATGAGTAAAAAAATAGGGTTTGCGAGTTTATAGTACTATTTATCATTTTATTGCGGGCTTTTTTTAATGTACATTGTTTCTAATACACTTCCGTCGAAAATTATGAGATCGATCGACGTAAGCACTATTAAAAAACACTGCTGGCTTTGTACGACGATAAGTCAGCGAAAAAAATAATAGGGCATTTAAAAAAAAACAGTTAAAAAGCCTATGAAATTCCACGTTTAGTAATGTGTAACTGATTTTTTTAACTGCTCAAGAGAATACAGAACGTGATAAGTTTTAAAAAAATTCTAGATTTTCTAAAATTTTGTACCTCGACTTTAACTTTTAGCATGACCTAGGGAAATTGCTGGAAAAATCTAAAAATTATACGACATAGAGTTTGAAATTTTATCTTTAATTTAAGCTAAAGAAACTTAAAAAATCTTTAACGGTTCCCGTGATACGATGAAAAATCTTCAATCGTATCTGAGTTGAGTTTTAGTCGACGATCATCAGTAATTTTTATTTCAAATTATTTATTAATTATTTATATGAAAAACACTCAAAAATAATAAAAGTGAATAATAATGGAATTTCCAAAATAAATTAAATATAAAA
>JAAAKG020144490.1:0-11113 GCA_010014905.2 Druon quercuslanigerum
GAATTTGTTATGGTTGGATGGTTGCGTTGGGTTAGGGAAGAAACTCAAAGAGCAACTACCTTCACGCTGTGAGTTCTCAGTCGCTTTATCCAAGCGGGCAAAAAGCATCTGCAACCAAACATATTTTGCCCCCCCCCCCTTCAACTAAGTCTCAAAAAATCTGCCCTGAGATTTTTAGTACCTGTTCGCTAAAAAACGGGATAGCCCTGACAAGTACCCCCCTCCCCCAACGCATTAACCCCCACCACCATATTGGGGGTACATATATATATCGAGAGAGATAAAATCATTTCATTATCTTATTCCTACAAAAATACAATTTTTTTGCTTCTAAAGGCTTAGTCTTAGAAAGTCGTGAAAATCTCTTAAAAAAACGTTTAATTGACCATTTTTGAACGCTTCAAACACCATTAAAAATTTTTTTTTTGAAAAAACAAAATAACAGCATATTTCTATGATTCAAACTGAAGAAATTTCAGGTTCGACATATTCAACTTTTTTCAAAATGTGTGCATAGGACTCAATCCAAAAAAACATGTTTTTTGACCATTTTCAAAAAATTCTAAATTAAACCAAAAATTTATTTTTGGATTTGTAATTTTTTTTTATTATATAGTAGCAAAAACTGTACATAGAAAAAAATCGCCACAATTTTCGAAGCAATACAGAAATTTTCAAAAAATTTCAAAAATTTGAATTTTTAAATCAAAAAAGGGAGCAGAAGATATTAACCGATTTCAAAAATTTTTTTTTCCCAGCGCAAACGATTCGACTAATTTGATCATTTTCACTCCGCCCTAATGTACACATATGCAACTATAGATTAGCACTCGGAATGTTTGGAACAAAAAATCCTCTATGATTGAAATGTTATACTTATAAAAAACTTGTTTGCTGGGTCTGGATAAATGCATCATATTGTAGATTAGAACAACAGAAAAAAAGTTTTGTCACCAAAAATGTATCAGATTTACAAGTTTGTGTACATATGATTTTTTGTGGTTCTCTAATCATCCATTAAACATTCAAGCGGGGAAAGAGACATTCCTTAAAAATAAAAATCAGGTTCTGTTTCTTATCAAACTAAGCAGTACAATAAAAAATCTCGGATTGTTTTGTATGTTTGGAGATCTCTATTTTCTTATTCGAATCTTTAAAAAATGATAAAAAGATCCGTAGAATAATCTCTAACACTTTTATTAGTTTTCAACAAAATTCATTAAATCGAACTGAAGTAAGCTTTTTATACTTTAATTATATATTCTTTATATCGTAGTGGTAAAATACTGAATTTTTTTTTCTATTCTATATCGGATTGATACTCATCCCATATGAAATTAGTTAATTGTTCTTTTCTGTTATCACTATCGAAAATGTTGATACATTAAATATCTTCCCAGCCGGTGAAAATATCAACAATAAATAATCGGAATTTTCGTATTTTTTTCATTTTTTAACCACCGACATAGAAAAAGAACGTATCAGAAAAACTTTATAGGCTACTCATCACTTAATTTTTTTTATTTATTATTTATTTTTGACAACTTACACAAAAAAAGGAAACTGCTACATAATAAAAATTATTTTTTATCAGAATTGTACATGCTAAGAGCTTCAATTTAAGCCTTTCTAGAAGAAAATCGGATGAATAGAAAAGGTTTTTCTTAAGGTTGCCACTATTTATTTACATTGTTATATTGAACTGCCCTGAACTGCTTTATTTAAAATTTATTTTAGTAATTAAAAACTTAATTATTATTTTAAAAAATAATTTTTTTTGTTATTTCATTTTTTATAACTGATAATTTAAAAATTACATTTTTTTTTGAAATTCATAAAGTTTGTTTGAAAATTTGTTGTTTATAGTAGAAAATTAATCTTCTTGATTGAATATATTAACTATTTGGTTGAAAAATGAACTTTTATGTTTAAAATTCATTTTATTATTTGAAGTTTCTGTTACGTTGAAAATTATTCAGTTATAGTTAAAAATTTGGGGAATTCCAAATGAAGGTGAATTGCTTGTCTCGAAAATTTGGGACGACCATCCAGGCTTATGTAAAATTATATACAAAACAGTTTGATTTTCTACTAAATATTTAATTTTTCTATCAAAGTGTTGAATTTTCAAGTGAAAAAGACGAATTTGCTACAAAAGAGTTCAATTTTTAACCCGAGAATATACATGTTTCCCAGAGAAGTCTAACAAGATTTCGAATTTTCAAATTTTTAAACGAACGAAAAAATAAATAAATATAGTGAAGTTCAATTTGCATTTAAGTGAAATAATTTTCAATATAAAAACGAACTTTTTGCAAAGAAGTTTAATTTTGTATCAAATAGTTTAAATTTCTACAAAAGCGTTACATGTGTAAACGAAAAATACGAATACTCTTTTTAAAAAAACCATTCGAATATTCAACCCCATAACTTAGTTTGAAAAATTAATTTAAAAAAAGCAATGAGTTTTTTACTAAAGTTATTAATCTTTAACACAAACAAATTAATTTTTAAGAAATTAGTTTAACTTTGAAACAATTAGTGAAATTTTAAACCTCAAAAGATGAATTTTTAACGTAAGATGTAATAGTTGATATTTTTCCAAAAAAATTATAATTTAAAATAAATCACTACTAAATTAATTTTTAACTAAACAGTTTTTTTACGAAATTGTTTAGTTTTCAAGTCAAAATAGCAATTTTTTTACTAAACTGTTAAATTTATAACAAAAAAGTCATTTTTAGTTGAAGTGTTATTTTATCCAAGCAGGTGCAATTTTATCCATAAAGTGTGAAACTTCAACCAAAAAAAGAATTTTTAAACAAAAAAAAAGTGATGAAAGAAAAAAAAATTAATCAAATTAATGAGTTTTCAAGTGAAAAAGATGAATTTTTAACAATATAGTTGAATTTGCAACTATGACCTTTTAACAAAATAGTTGAATTTTCAAGAAAACAATTCAAATTTGTATCCAAATCATAACATTTTTAATCAAAGAAGATCAATAACTCTTAACCGATTTAGAAGTCTGTGATAACTAAATAAAAAAATCATTTATAGTGAATAAATAATAAATTAATAATAATAAATAATACAAATCAAAAGAAATTATGTACTTTAAATTAAAGTTAAATTGTATATTTTTTAGAAAATGGCTTAATTTATCATTTGACATGCTTCATTTAAACTCTGAACTGTGTCCGCCGATCAATATTTCTATTAATGAAACTAGGGGAAGAGCTAAAACAATCATCAGCTGAAAAATTGTGCTAATTCTCATGAAAAAGTAATTAAAAAACCTAGCAATTCTTTTTTTAAAATAATAAACATCTTTCCAGAATATTAAAAAACTGTTAAATAATTTGTATTGAAACGAGATTAATAAAATACGTATTTCAGATTTTATTTGATGGTCAACAACCTTATCACCTGCAAACGCTAACTCACGCGCCTTCACTGTCCCGAGATCCGCACCTTCTTGGAAATTTTAAAAGTCAGAATATCTCATCTGAAAGGGTACTTTTTAGAAATCAATTTCCCCTATCACTAAGTTTGCATCACGCCTTGAAAAATCTAATTAAATATTAGAAAAAAGTAAAGTCATTTATAAAAAGAAAATCACTGAAAAAAGTCTTAAAATTCTCATGAAAAAGTATTTCCAAAACCAAGCGATCCTCTCTGACAAATATTATTAATAAACATCTTTCTAGAGATTAGGGTAACTGTCTAATAATTTTTAAAAAAGCGGTTAAGGCAAATAGTCATTCGGATTTTATTTGATGGTAAACAGCCTCATCATTTGCAAAATCTAACCCGTGCACCTTCACTGTCACGAGATCCACACCTTCTTCGTCTAAAAGGGTCATTCCTAGACTCTTGGACATGGATATAATAAATAGCTACGAGGACTTAACGTATTCTTGCCTACGTAATAATCCTTTGATACCATAATCTAAAAGTTTGGTAGCTAAAAATTTCGAAAAAAAAGAATCCTGTGAAACATGGTAAAAAATGTTGATGAAGATCAATTCGGTCTCATTTAAAAGACTGCTGTTTTGAAATCAAATAGCCCTTCCACTAAGTTGGTAATACCCCTTGTCAAACTTAATTAAATAATAGAGAAAAGTAAATTGATTTTTAAAAACAAAGTCTCTCAAAGAAGTCTTCCAATTCTCATGAAAAAGTATTTACAAATCCAAGCGATCCTTTCTGACACATAATAAGCATGTGTCTAGAGCTTCAGAAACTGTCAAATAATTTTTAAGAAAGGAGATGTAACCAAACGGTCTTTCAGACTTGATTTGATTGTAGCAACCCAATCATCTGCAAACGCTAACCCACGCACCTTTAGTGTCCCGAATCCACATTTTCTTCTTAAAAAAGGGTCATTCTCAAACCCTTGTCCATGAAGATAATTAATAGTCATGAGGGCATAACGCATCTTCCTCTACATAATAATCCTTTCGAATCATAAACTCAAAGTTTGGTAGCTGTACATTTTTTAAGCTTGATCATAGTATGAATCTGTATGTATAGAAAATTGTGATGAGAATCAATTCGGTCTCTTCTGAAAGGGTGCTTTTTTGAAATCAAATAGCCCTTTTACTAAGTTGGTATCACCCCTTGACAAACTGACTCCCATAAACAGAACAGGGGGAGGCGCGCCGTCGTTTTCCGTTCATATGGGACATAACCGTAGATTCGACCGCGCTGCATATTTGATGTCGCATGCTCCATGATCGCCGGAATTTTCCCTGGTGGATCGTGGCAGGGGTCATAAGAGCCCCAGTGATTGAAGGTTAGGGCACCCTGATGCCGCCTTCCAGTCCATCGGCATTAACTTTTCATCTTTATACAATTCCACGGTCACATGATTCGCCTTCATGTGCCCCATCCTTGTTGCACATTTGCTCATTCCAAAACTAAAATAATTATTACTCAAAACAAAAAATAACCAATATAGAAAAAACCTGCCAAATAAATTTTATAACATTTTTTTTATTATTTATTACACTATTTCTCTGGATAAACTTACTTGTAACGTATGATCTGGGAAAAGCCTAAAATATTTTTTGTTACTTAAGGAAAACCCCAAACGAATACAAAACATAAATCTGAGTTTGCGTGACAGAATATGCTTCTATGATAAAAAAAAAGTTCAAAAGTATTTTAAAAATTTATGTAAAACAGATTAAGATATGTCAAAATGTGGAGAAAATAACTATTTTCACAATTTATTTTATTTCAAGTTCAGTGTTTTGAAATATTCTTTTATTTTATGGTATGACAAATTTATATGGAGCATCACTAAACATTTTATAAAAAATATTACGCAAAACTAGTTATCACTGTTAACTCTTGTTAAGAATAAATGCGTGCAAATCTAGTTCTAACTTTAATTAAATATGTGTAAATTCAAATTTAATCCTTATTGCTTTTTGTCATCTCAATATAAGTGACATATTTGTAATCTATAGTTTGGGACAGTTGCATGATAAGACACTTTCAGTACTTTTTTATCTTCTAAATTCTAAAACATTATGTCTAAAATTCTAAAATGTTACTAATCTTAATGAAATGATTTTAGAAACAATTTATTGTTTAAAGGAAGCGGAGAAAACAACTGGTATACAAAGTGGTTAATTTTTTGGCAATCACCGATTTTAATTTTTATTAAAAAGAAAGTATGTTTCTGAATAAAGCGGATCAAAATGGAATTTTGTTTTTGCAAAAAAATCTTTGTATCATATGTATATCCCTTTAATATTTAATGAAAGTACCCTTTAACAGCAGCGCTTTTCTTTTAACAAACTTTGTATTAAGTTTACGTAATAGCCACTTTTTTAAGCCAATTTAAAGAAATCTGTCAAGGGTTTCAGCACTTTCTAATGGTAAATCAATTCGGCAAAAAATTTAGGAAGATCGAAGATTAGAGAATAAATAAACATAACTTAAAAATGCTCATAATTTAATTTTTTCAAATACATTTTTATCAGGAGACAGATTTAAATACTTTATTCTTATACATTTTTTTACAGTATATTCTTTTCCTGTACTGTAAAATGTATTGTTTGAAACATTGTTTTGAGTAAGCTAGAAAGAAATAATGTGAAAACACAAAAATACTTTTTGGAAAGTCGAATTAGTTTTTGTTTCCTTAGACCTTTAGATTTTATTCTAATCTATTTTGACCAGTTAAAAGCTCTCAAATATTCAAATCCTTTTTTATTGTTAAATAAGAAAAACATTATAGTGTAAAAAAACATAAATTACAAAAAATTATTTTTTACGAAAGTAACCAAATTATGAGAAGAAAACGATTGGTTGAAATGCGGAGTTAACTATCATATAAAAATATGCTATATCACTATTTAGCAGAAAATTAACTTTTTGCTTTAAAATTTAAAATTTTAATTTGTAAATTAGGTTTTGTCGAAAAATTGACTTCTTGGCTGCAAACTTAAACAATTTAGTTGACATTTTTGTCTTTCTTGTCTAAAAACCCCTTTTTATTTAAAAATTCAATTATTTTTTACTTAATTTCTTTTGGTAAAAATGTCACCTTTGTAGTTAAGAATGCAACAGTTTAGTGAACAACTCATCTTTTTTTACATTATATTGCTTGGCTAGAAATTTAATTATTTGGCTGAAAATTAAAAAAATTTGAATATTCATACTTTTTGAGTAAAAAATTCAACTATTTGGTGAAAAGTTCATCAAATTTGTTAAAAAATCTATTTTTTGTTAGGAAATTGATAATAATATTTGACAACTTAACTCTTCCGTTCAAAACGGCATTCTTTTGTATATAATTTGTCTTTTTGGAATTAAAATTCCGCTATTTGGTAGTATATTCAACTATTTGGCTAAAAAATAAACTTTTTTTCAGAATTGAACAATTTGATTAAAAGTGCAACTATTTTCTTAAGTATGTGTCTTTTTGGGTTAAAGCACCCACTTTTTAAATAAAATTAAACTACCTGGCTGAAAATTAACTTTTTCGTTAAAAATCCATATTTTCAGTTCAGAATTCAACAGTTTAAAAATCGCATTTTTGGTTAAAAAGTTCAACTATTCGTGAAAAAAAGTATATCTGGTTTAAAAATTCATTTCTGTTGGCAGAAATTGCACCTCTTATGCTAAAAAGGAATCAGTTTAGTTCCTCTAAAAATTTTGTTAAAAATGCATCCTTTTTTGGATAAAACTTAATCTTTTTGTATTAAAAATTAAACTACTTGAGTACAAAAATTTATTATTGTGATCGAAATTATTCTTTTTCGTAGAAAATTCATATTTTCGGTTGAAAATTTAAATTAAAAATCTTTTTTGATTTATATATCAACTATTACATTTTATCCTTGCGAATTATTCTGTTTTGGTTTAAAATTCAAATACTTATTTAAATGCTTATCTACATTATTATAAATTGATTTTGTTTGGAAATATTAGGAATTTAAAGTATTTAAATTTAAATTTAATATTACTGCCTATATTATTTCTATTAAAAAAAATTATTATTAATTAACCGATTATATGTAAAAAAAAGGGAGCGGACATGGGCCCATTTAGGTCAAAATTCTCGATTTCAGATGTTTGATCGAATTTTTTAAGTTTGATGAGAAATTAGGCAAAGAAAGAAACAGACTGAGATCTCTTTTTTAATGTTTATATTATTTATTCCACCATTGCTTGGATGTAAAATACTTTGAAAGTTTGCAAAATATTTATAGTCTCAGGACTTTTCCAAAGTGATAAATTGTGTTAAAAATATCGTTCACGTATTCTTTATTCCAGATGTTCTTTCTAAGCAAAATGTATATTTTGCTGCGGTTCCCTGGGATTTCTGCGACTCGTAAACAAGTAGTTGCGGCCTTCGGCGCTCGTGAATTTACGAGGGGGTTAAGGAGGAACTCCGGACATAAGAATTCGCGACTCGCGTTCACGAATAACCGCACGGGAGTCACCGCGAGGCGTTTTCTGCAAATGTTCAGAGGCCATGAAACCACTTTGAGAAAAATCTATTGCGTCTCCGGGGTCGGAGTGTGAGCTCAAATGACACGGAATAAAAGTAATGCTTGTCGATACTGCCCCTTGCCTTGGCAAAGAACACTCACCCACACCCCACACCCCGGTAGTATTCTCTGGCGGCCAGTCTCACCCCAACGGGTTCTTAGTGCCACCATCCTGTCCGGGAAAAGCCTGGAATCGATATCCGGGCTAAGAAATTCCCTCACTGCAATGCACTCGCCTCGCTTCATTCTCCAAGATCGATGAGCAATTATCGAGACCAGCTACTCTCTCACATATCTATTCTGAAATTTTATGCATTACTGATTTCACCATATGGAAAAAAATAATCGATTTAATGGTAAGTGACTATCCCATGGGGCTACTCACTTAAAAATTTAAAAATCTTTAAACTGTGAATGTGGCAATTTTGCATTGAATTCTTATAGAGATTTCCAAGGTTTCGTTGAGATTGCCGGGAGTTCCGAGATGTCCGATTCTGCTCGCGATCAGAAATCACGTGAACTTCTCGACTAAGCTCGGCAGCTTTCGGATTCAGTCGGGCTCTTAGATTCACGCGTGGCAGCTTATACCGGAATACGCCACATTAACTCTGCCCACAATTAGCCGAAGATTTCCAAGATTTCTCACAAGTGCTAGATAACTGAGAGATTTCCAAGATTTCATCCACGAATTTTTTTGAGATTTACCGCGCAGCAGTCTCATCTTTCTTAGCGAGTAGCCCATCGCACTATTCTGCGACTCCTGGATAGACAGAAAAATCTGATGAGATTTCAGCGAATTTGATTAAATAGTCAGGGTGGCGATTCGGCGGATATTTTAAAAGTCTCGATCATTTCCGGGTCTTCTCGGTCAAGTTTTTCAATTTTCTTGTTCAACTAAAAGTCATATTCTCATTTTTTCTATAAAGCGAAAGATTTTATTTAATTCATGACGTTCATTCTGAAAATCATTTCACACAACAGAGCCAAACATTACACAATACACAAATTTTGAAAAATAATCTTATAAAAATAATAATAATCTCTAAAAAAAAATATTCAACTAAAAAATATAATTTTTTGAGAAAAATGAAATGGTTCAACATTCATTAAAAAAAATTAATAAAAATAATTATATAATAATATATAATTATATATCATTTATATAATTATAAAATAATTCAAATAAAATTATGAATCTTGAACTGGAATAGTTCGATTTTAAACCAAAGAGATGAATTTTCAACTAAAATGTTCAATATTAAACTGGAACAATCGATTTTTTAACCAAAAAGATGAATTTTCAAGCAAAAAGATTGATTTTTAAATAAAAAGAATAATTGACTACCAGAAAAATACAATTTTTTAACACAATACATAAACTTTTCGCTTACTTAGTTGAATTTTTAAATAAAAGGAAATAAGAAATTTCAAAAGAAAACATTTTGAGTTAGTAAATTAATTTTAAATAACACATAAGAGTTTTCAACTAAAACAATAAATTTTTGACTAAAATAGTAGAACTCTTAAACAAAAAAATCAATTTTTACGAAAAAAGCTAAAATATCAACCAAAACTTAATTTAATTTCTAGTTAAAAAATTCTTTTTTAACCAAAGAGTTAAACCTTTAACTACAGCGATGGAATTTTAAATTAAAATAAGTTAAATTTTCTGTTGAAAAAAATTTTTTTAAATAAAAAAAAAACAACTTTTAGAAAAATAGTTGCATTTCCAAACAAAATGATAAATTTATAAATAAAATTTTAAATATTTAACTGAAATATTGGAATTTTACTCCAGAAAGCTTAATTTTTAACTGAAATGATGAATCTTTAATTAGAATAAATAAATTTTTGACCAAAAAGATTAATTTTACCAAACAAGACAAATTTTCAACAATAAAAGATAATTTCTCAACCAAAAATTGAATAATTTAATTTTTACTGAAAAAATGAGTGTTCAGCCAAAGAGATGAATTTTTAATTAAAAGATAAATCTTCAACAACAAACAAAAATAATTGTTAAAAAACCATTTTAACTTTCAGTTCAATAGGTTTATTTGCTATCTAAAATATTAAATTTCACCTAAAATTATCACTATTTATATGGGATACTGGAATTTTTAAACGAAATGAAGAATTTTTGAACAATTGAAGAACATTCAATTAAAAAAATTAATTCAAATAAATATAATTATATATATAATTAATAAAATTATAAAATAATTCAAATAAAATTATCAATCTTCAACTGGAATAGTTCGATTTTAAACCAAAAAGATGAATTTTGAACTAAAATGTTCAATATTAAACTGGAACATTCGACTTTTCAATAAAAAAGTTGCATTTTCAAGCAAGAAGATTATTTTTCAAATTAAAAGATTAATTTACTACCAGAAAAATACAATTTTTTAACACTATACTCCAAGTTTTCAATAAGTTAGTTGAATTTTTAATTTTAATAAATGAAAAATTTGAAACAAAAACCATTTTTAATTAAAAAAATAAATTTAAATAACACATAAGATTTTTTAACTAAAACAATACATTTTTAACTGAAATAGTTAAACTTTTAAACAAAAAAATCAACTTTTACGATAAAAGCTTAATTATCAACCAATACTTCATTAAATTTCTCGTTAAAAAATCCATGTTTAACCGAACAGCTGAATTTTTAGCTACAGTTATGGAATTTTCAATTAAAATAATTAAAAAGTTTCTGCTAAAAAAATTTAATTAAATTATTAAATAATTATTAAAATTTTAAATTTTTAACTGAACTGACGAATCTTTAATTAGAATAATAAAATTTTTGGCCAAAAAGATTAATTTTTACCAAACAAGACCAATTTTCAACTAAAAAAGATAATTTCTCAACCAAAAATTGAATAATTTAATTTTTGCTCAAAAGATGAGTGTTCAGCCAAAGAGATAAATTTTTAGTAAAAAGATTAATCTTCCAGAGCAACGAAATTAATTGTAAACAACTTATTTTAACTTTCAGCTAAATAGGTTTATTTCCAATCTGAAATATTAAATTTCAACTAAAATTATCACTATTTTACGGGCATACTTGAATTTTCAACCGAAATGCATAATTTATT
>JAAAKG020144491.1:0-11112 GCA_010014905.2 Druon quercuslanigerum
ATAATACCCACATAAAATCAATTTTTAAATGCTCCTTTATCGAGGATCCAAAGCCTGAAAACTACAAAATTTGAAAGTCTTTGATGAAACTACCTTTACATTTTTTTATTTTCCAACAAAAGTTTAGAAATTTCAACACTAAATTTAAAGCCCAACTAATAGTTCCAAAACTTTCAGATCAGATAACAACATCTATTTTTAAAAAACTGACATAAACTTATTTGTTAGAAAAGTTAAATTGCAAGTTAATTTTGCTAATATTGACACTGTTTACTAAAATTTACAGAAACTTCTTTTTTCTTATAGGAAAAACGTTTTAAAATTTATGGGGCCAGCGAAAACTTCAAATATCATTTTTTGAAAACATTTATTTTTTGTTAAATAATCAAACAAACTTTAAAATTTTAATTTATTAATATTAAATATTGTGATTAATTTAATTGGTGTACAAAATAATTAATAATGCGTCAGAATGAGAAAAAAAATTTTCATGAAGTTATGAACAAATTAATAGACATGAGTCATTTTTTATAATCTGTACCAATTGGTTATTAAAATTGATTATTTTTGCATAATGTATTTGAAAAATTAATTTAAGATTACTATGAAAAACTTGCTACTTTTCAATTATTCAAACAATTTTTATAAGCAATTACAAAGTTTGATTGGCCTAATTTTTTTTGTTAAATAAATTAAAAATGTAACTGTTTTGTATGAAATAGTTTTTACAGAGTAGAAAAAATATCTTTTTAGTGACTTCATGTTATTTATTTTAAATTAAAAACAACTGATAATTATTTGTGCAATTTCTGCAAATAGATACTCATTTTGATATTTTTTCTATAAGCAATAATTTTATTTGAACGAGAAAAAATCTGAATGAACGATCCAATTGTTTAAAATAAAATCTTCCTAATTTGTTTTTGCTAAATTCTTTCACAGAAATAAATGGACAAAGAGGAAAACCCCAGAAAGTTGTCAGATATGGGCCCCACAAAATTAAATTGTGGTTCGATCGTGCTACAAGAATAGTGACTTATGCTGACTTTGCTGGAAATCAAGATATGTACACCTTACATTCCCAAAGAATAAATTATTTAATCCGTACTATGAAAACAAAATCAGGAAACCTGAGCTTTGTAGCATGTATAAAAGACGATTTTTCACTCTTGTCAGTCTCAGCACCACTTCCAGCAGGTAACCAAATTATTATATTTTAAATCCGAAAGATATTTCGAGTTTTGGATTTTAGAATGATTTTATATTTGGATTTTTAATTATTGGATAAAAATAAAGAAAAGCTTATTCATTCCTTTTTGATGAAAGTTATTAGATTTGTGGGTATCTTAATTTTTGAGAAAATGTGCACAATTGCTGAAAATAAAAACGAGAATCCAACGACAAACTCTGGACAACCACCATAAAATGTTTCGATTGCAATTTGAAAAATGGTAACAATTTTTCTAAAAAAAAAAAAAGAAAAAAAAATTCCTTTTAGGGAAAAAATTAAAAAGAGGGAAGAATATTCTTTCGTCTTTTTTATTTTTCTTGTTATTATCAAATCACAATAAAAAAATCTAAAAATTTGTTTTCGTACCTTTTGATATTTTACAGAAATTTTTCATTTTTATTTTAAATATAATTTTTAGGAAAACCCAAAAAAAAACTTGTCCTTTGAAAAAGTTAATCATAACAAATTTGTAGCTCTCTTTCGGGCAAAGAATTTTGGTGCATTGAATTTTTTTCGTATCTTGCATAGTTTGACTAAAAAATTGAATTTTTTATTTTTTATTATTTTTGGTGTGAAAATTTCAAAAAGCGATGCTTTTCTTTTACTTTTTTTATATTGTGCTTTGTTTAACTTAAAATTTTGATATTTGATTAATTTTTTAAATCTTATAAATGCAATAACGCTGAGCATTTTCTTTTATCGAAAAAGTTCATTGGAATAAATTTTTTATCTATTTGAGAACTATGAATAGCCTACATAAAAAAATTAAATAAAAAAAGTTCAACAAATTTTGAAAATGCTCTTACTTTTTGCATTTTTATCGTCTGGTGATGTGAAATTTCGGACAATTCTAATACTTTCTCAATCATAAATGATCAGAAGGTTAAAAACAAATGATAAAAAAAAGTAAAAAAAAAAACGTTAATTAAAAAAAAATGTAGAAGATTATCACTAAAACTTTTTAGATTTTGTTAATAAGTCAAAAATTCAATTTTGCGGTCAAACTATGTGAAATTTGAAAAAAATGTATCTGCTGAAATCGTGCTCCCTAAAAAAAATCTAAAAATTTTGTATTATTCTCTTTTTGATAAGATGCGTGCTTTTTGTTTTATTCGTAAAAGCAACATTAAAAATAAAGAATGAAATTCTTAGAAAAACGACACAAGGAAAGAAAAAAAATTAGTAGAAAAAAAATTTTTACTGATAAAGGATCTGCAAATTTCTGATTAATAAATTTTATATAGGAAGAATAAATTCTCTTTTAATTGTAAAAAATATGATTGATAATAAACATTTTAATTTTAAATAAAGCGATAGAAGAGATGAAAAAAAATTAAAATGCAAAAGTTTTAAATATAAAAAAGACCTACAAGTTTGATCAAAAACTCTTTTAATAAAAAATATATTAAAAATAAAAAAAGTAACTTTTTTAAAAAACGACACAAGCTTCAATAAAAAATTCTTAATGAGAATTTTCGCCTAAATTATATCTAAAAATTTTATTAGAGCCACTTTGCGCTAGGATGCTTATTTTTAAATTAAATAATAAAAAATTAAATTGAAAATAAACAAACTAAATTAATGGAATAACAACATAAGTGTCAATAAAATGTTTACAACAATTTTTTTAATAAGACACGATATACATTTTTTATTTATTAAACATAAATTTTTGACTTTATCTTGCAATATGAAAATAAGTAAAACCAGACAGAGGTAGAAATATAAATATAATATACATTTAATATAATTAGGTTGAACATTAAGTTGAAAAGTTCGCATTTTGGAGCAATTCGAGTGCGATGCATGAGATATGTGATGAGAATGCTTGCGTTTAAGCCGAATGAGCTTTAACAAAAGAGAATTAACAATGAACAAATAACAGTTGTCGATCCTTTGGCCTTTAATTTTACAAATTATAACTTTTTTTAATTTTAAAAATAGCCTTTTAAAAATAAATATGTTTCAATACCAATACGTGTTATCAGTTGCAATAATATAAATTTATTAAAATACTACATTTTCACGGTAGCGAAGAATAAAAATTAGAGCAAAATAAAGAGTTAATCTTAAAGTAATCATGAAAAATAAAATTTCGCTATCACTTTTGAATGCCTGAATAAACAGTAATAGCCCAAGATGCAGAAATAAATTTAAAAAAGATTTTAGAAAATAGTATTGCACATAGTGATGAAAACATCTTTAAAGCCTGAGGAGCTTTAACAAAAGAGATTTCACAATAACCAATTTACAGTCGTCAATGTGTTGACCTTTAATTTTAAAAGGCCTGCGCACAAATGTGCAGCGCGAGCTAAATACATTTTCGAGCGCGAAGCGCAAAATAAACAGTCGGGCACCATAGGCAGCACGCTTACATTTTCAGGAATTCTGCACATTTTCTCGATTATTGGACACTCAATATAATTTGAAAGTGTAAAATTACATTTTTCCTAAAAAATAACTTCCAAATCGCTCCACTGGAAATCGAACCATAGTACTTGCTATTTCCAGTCGGGGGCTTTCCATGTTAAGCTATTTGAGAGTTTGAGAGAAAAATCCTTTTTTAGAAATATACGCCAATTCAAGTCAGGAGTTATATTTATGATACGATTAATTTAAAGGAATCGTTGTCAATAATGACGCCAATTATTTTCTGTTATATGAAGAGTTAACTTGATCGATAGTTTTGATTTATATTTCCACAGATTCTGAAGTGACATCTAAACTGATCAACAGTTACTGCTCTGCTGATAATACAGATTCCCTTAAAATACTTTTATCATAAATATAACACCTGACTTCAGATAGCGTATATTTTTGAAAAAGAATTTCTCTTTCTATTTCTCTGATAGCCTAATTGTGCAAGTAACCGAGCGGCATTCGCAAGTTCTGTAGTTCGATTCCCAGTGGAGCGATGCTAATAATTTTTTTTCAGAAAAATATAATTTGAAAAATTAAAAACAACTTCGATAGTACCTTTTCTGCTGATAATATAGATTCACTTATTTAAAAATTGATTTTAATGTGATTTAGATATCTTAAATTTAAATTGTTAAGAAAACGATGACCTACATTGTTAAATTTTGAGATTGATTTTTAATCTTTTGGGATCAACAAATCTTGTTTTTTCTAGGTATTACCAATAATCTAGAACCTAATGATACAGAATGGTTTATAATTTTTGAGAGGAGACAACTTCAGTTAACTTTAGATAATGCAAGAAAGCCGCTTGAAATTCACGCGAGGCCTCAAAATGCACCTCACGAGGGAATTGAACCCCGAGATGTTGAAGTGACTGGAATAAAATTTCAAGTGTTCCAACCAGTCAATCAAAAAATTGTGGCAGCCCGTCTTATTCCGAAAGAACCGCATCCGTATTTGTACAACGATAATCTAAACACAAGCTAAGCAAAAAATATATCAAAAAAATTTGTAATATTTTCGTGAAGTATATTCCTGAATAAAAATATAATAAACTAAAAAAAATTATTAATAAATTATTAGGTTAATGAAAAGCAAAAGTAAGATGTTTACCCATGTGTTCAAACTTTCCCTTTCACGCGGAGAAAATTAGTTGTCGAAACTTGACTTGTCTAGTCACATATTCTAAGATTGCCCACTTTTTTATATTTTCATGTAATTTTTATTAAAGAAGCCCTAACTTCATCGAAAAAGTGAAAACAGAACTTCTTAGCAAAGTTCTAGAGAAGCATTCAATTTAAAAAAAAAAAATGCTCCAACTTTCAAAAGATTTTAAATGCAATACCTCACTAGCAACTAATTTTATAATTTAGAAAAGGTTTTTTATAGAGAATTTACAATTTTTAAATATTTTCAGATTTAGTGAAAATTATTTACCGGAAATCAGTTTTTTTAAAGCAGAAGACGTTAAGTATAAAAGAAGATTTACAATTTTAAATAATTTGAGTTATATTGCCTACTTTAAAATTGTTATTGTAAATTTATTATTATTAGATTTTAAAGAATATTTACAAGATTTAAACAATTATTACAGAACTTCGGTTTAACATTTAAATTGGAGAATGATAATGCAACTGTTCGATTCTGTCAGGTAATAGATACTATGAAATACAAAAACCTTGTCTTAATATTCATTTTATATTTTTATTAAAAAATTAATAAAGAAAACCATTAATAATTTTCATGTAAACAAATCGCTTGTTATTTCTAGTTTAATACTGCAGCACAGTTAATTGTTAATTTTTCTTACTAAAAAAAATAAAATTAATCATTGCTTTTTGAAACTATTTTTGTACCCTTATAAATAGTATTTTAATTTAGACTCTACAGGTTCTGATCAATTTAAATAATTGCTTTAAACTTATTATAAAAGGTATTGATTGTTTTGGAATTTAATTTTCAGAACATTCGAATAACAAAAAAAAAAGATATTTAAAGAAAATTAAATTTAAAACAAAGGGTGCAGGAAGATTTTTTAAATCTTCACTGCTTGGAATATTTCTATTTATTTTTTAAAACGTGAACTAAATAATATCATGAAACTAAATAAACTGTAAATTTATTTTAATTTCTTTTCACATTAGAATTTTAACCAAAACAATTTATTTCGACTTGGAAAGTGCAGAATTTTTAGACAGTCAAGCGCACGTTTAAAGTTTCGAAGAGTCTTCTATAAATACCTGGGCACCTTAAATTCCATCTTTAATTGAAAGAACAATTTTTTACTGTTGGGTAGCTTTGCGCGATTTGAGCCCAGTGTTTGCTGATATTAATTTTTCTCGCTAGCAGAAAACAGTGGATAAAAAATAAATTATTTCTATAAATTTTAATGTTGACATCCCAGGAAACATTAACCGTTTTTGATTTCTAAATAAATTTTATCACAAGGCATATATTTGCCAAGTTAAGATTCAACAAGAAAATTGTTTTAATATTGTAGTTTTTCAATAAGCAGCTTCTGTTTTATGGGATGTAACCATTGGAATTTATGGAATTAATTTCCTTTTTATCAACGTTTATCTGCTGATTATTGTTATTTTCAAATGTTTGCAATTTATTTTGTTTAAACTTTATTTCTTTCATTCTTCTTTTAATATGTGTTTCAACAAACTATTTAGGATAACTTTTATAATTACGAAGATTTCTTACAATGCACAATCACATTTTTAAAACTAGTTTGTTATTCACAACATTTATAATCTCTTATTATCTCAAAAATAAGTAAATAATCATATGATTTTTTTCAAGTTAAAGAATTGGCGTCTATGGTAATATTTATTGAATTTTTAGATAGTTTTTTAAACTTTATCCTTTAGAATGATTAGAAATATACCATCCACGTACCTATAATAAACTAGTATTTTGAATAAGGTTCGCGATCTACTGTGCCTATATAATAAAAGATTATTTCCATTCAAGCAGAAACTACTGCAAACCAAGACAATCTAAAGTCAGTAAGTAAAAGATTCGACAAAATACAGTTTGTGTCCCTCAATAAAAAAGTCTAATTTCTGAAAAAATAGCATAAAATGATGTCGAGATTGCTTATGACTTAGGAAAAATACAGGTTAAGACAACGACCTAAGTTAAAAGTACTTCAATGAAGCTAAAACAACGTTTTCTAAGAAAACGTAGGAAACTCTCTTCTAAGAGAATTACAGTGAGCCAAGACATCCCTCTGGAGGAGAACCGGCAAGTAAAAGGTCCTCTGTTTGTCTGTCGAAAAGAAAAATAAGTCAGGATTTTTGCTATCAGTGTAGGAAAAGAAACTGTTGGTTGAAAATAGTCCTGTCCAACTATCTAAGGTTATGGAATTTCTAAAGGATCAAAACATGGTTCAGGTGTCCGTAACGGAGAATTTTGCAGATGGAATCAATACTTTTAAAAAACCGAGAGGCAGACCTACAATCACAGGTTCTAAGTCGTATTTGTCCAACTCTTAAAATCAGAGTTTGGACTCATTGATGAACCCCACACCTAAAAGAAACTAAAAATCAGACAGCAACACAATAAGAATCAAGAGGTAGGAACTACACGTAGAGAAAGGCTTTCAGCCTCTTTGTCAACCTACGCTGACCGTATCCAAAAGCTTTCCTACGTTTCTCACCTCTGGGGAAGCTATTGCAAGCCCTCATAGTTAGTTAGTTTGTTAGTTTTAGGACAAGTGGAGAGCCCCTAGAAGGCTCGCCTGTAGCTCAAGCTATAAAGCCTATTGGGACACACTCTTTACTGTCGCTGTCGCTTTTCGAGCCTTATTAGCCCGAAGCAAGCATCCGGGGTTTTCACTAGGATCTTTTAGAGCCTCGCTGTTTCCGGAATATGTTTCGATTCCGTAGAGATGTCCCTTAAGTCTTCCACCATTCTGCTCCTTTCCTATACATAATTGTGTTTATAGGGTAATTTTTCCAATCGATCTATTCAGAGCTCTTTGAAAAAATCCGCGGCATTCTCTAACTAATTAATGCTGCCAAAGTTTGTGGGAATTTCCGCTTGCCTTCCTCTGAGTTTCTCTTTATATGAGTCCAAAAGTGTATTTCTAGGGTTTCTAAATTTTTAAACTACTCGTTTTTCTAGGTTAAGCTGAAAGAACATATATTTGTGGTACGAGAGAGACTCCTCATCAAAGACTCTGCAGTCCACTACCCTGCTCCTCAGCCGCTGCAAACATAGATTCAAATCGAGAACCTCACTCTTCTGAAGCAAGGTGATACCTTGATTCAGAATGTCCATGTCAGTGCCTACTAGGTATTCTATTAAAGCTCTTCCTCTGTAATTGATATGTGTGCTCTTCCACACCGTATGGTAAGAGTTCGCATCACCTACTAAATTCAGAGGAATCCTGTTCTCTAGGCAGTGCTGAATTAGAATCTCCACCTTTCTGGGAGCTGGGGATCCATCCCCATCAACAGGGAAATAATCCAAGGCAATTACAACCTCTAGTCTTTCTCCGCTTCCGCCTCTAAGCCTCACCTTAATAACAGTGAGATCCCTAGGGAACAGCTTAGGAACGAAAATAGCATCTATACCCTTGACAGCTATGCATGTCCTGGGCGTTTTTTCGAGCGGTCCCTTATTGACGGTACCACACACTGACAAGCTGCTAATCCTTTTCCTGTATATCCAGGGTTCTTGGATTAGGACGGGCCCTGTCTGCATCACCGACATGCATCTGGCTAAAATCGCCGGGTCGCCTTTGCTGTGGTAAAAATTATTCTACGTCATAGAGATTTTAGTCTAAGCCATGGAAAGGCAAAGCCAGGACATTCTTGGACATAGTTTCGCACCGCTATAGCTACGGAAATAGAAAGTACCTCCTGCAGAGCCCCGCATGCAGGGTGCCGATCTAAATAGTATGGGATTAGACCTGCTGTCCCAAATTCTACTTTATTACCTCCACCTGTCCGCCTCTACTGAGGGGGGCCAGCCAGGCTGTGCAAGAACTTTTTTACTCTGGTGTCATGCAGCCCTCGACACGGCAATCACATATTTTTTTCTGGAGCATAATAACTCGCCCCCCTGAAAAAAACGCTCCTCAGTTTATATCCCACCTAGCGAAGTCCGTCGGATCCCCAGAGTAGCTACAAATCGCGATGCAGCCCCTCCGGCCCTCACGTTATCGTTGTTAGTGAAGCTATTAGTGGAAAAGCTAGAGGTCGTCCTAAAGACGGTCTGTCAATTTTTATTAACCATTCTGTCTTTGCTCATAACAGTGTTATCTCTCTAGTAGCATATTACTTCAGCTCCTTAAAATTGGTCTTTTATTTTTCAGTTATTAGTATTCCTTCCTCATCAGATCACCTTCAGATTCTTGTAAGCCTTAGAATTGCATCCTTGATTAATCATAGCAATGCAAATAAAACATTTAAATTTAGAAAATTGTTATGAAAAAATGATCCGAATAATTAATATTTCAAACAAATGTTAGCAAAGGTAACAGAAAAATTAGTTCTTATTGCAAAGCCATGGAAAAATTTTTAGTTTAATAGAGACTGCGCAGCTTTTAAAGGTTAAATAAGAAATTCGCTGGAAAAATGCAAGAAATATTGTTTTTCTGAAAAGGCTTATAGCGAGCATAAGCGACTGCAAAAGTTCTACCTGAAGCTCCTTGAGGCTTAAAAAGAACAATCTTAAAGCCACTTGAAGTAAAGGGGTTTGAATGTGCATTTTTGGGGAAAGCGGGTGTCTTCAAATGGTCATAACTTCTTTTCTACTAATGAGAATTGAATTTTCTATGAGTGATTCTCAATCATTTCAAACTTTTTAATTTTTTTCAAGTATTTTAAACGAAAGCTTGATTTTTTCTGATAAATATGTTGATTGGCCTTTGGGACCGAAGATAGCTTTTTACTTATGGGAAGATCAATCAAAATCCATTAACATCAGCTTAAACTATATATTTGAAGACTGCATTTTCGAAATTTGCACAACTAAGACCAACCCACTTTGTTTTAGCTGGATCAAGTGGAACTCATTGTGTTTGTGACTGCGTTTATCATGAGAAAGTTAAGTTCATGTTGAATGCGATTGATATCAAACATTTATCTGAGGAAACTGACAGACAATTGTCAGATGATTATGACTTTTGCAAAGAAATCATGTGCAATAAACCCGCTGACGCTTGTCATTTTAACGAATGCGCATCTTGTCCTGACATTGAAAATTTTTAAAAGTACCTGACTGATCTATTGGACGTGAATAGTTTTGACACAGTGACATATCAAGTTTGGCAGCAAACTGATAGAAGTACTTTAAAGACCGAAATAGCAGACGCTGGTGCTTTCCTAGAAGCACTCTGCACTAAACTTGAAAACCTGAAACCTTACGCATTCTATGCGAAACAACAAGGTTTGTTTTTGAAGCACCTTAAAGTTATACTAAAAAAAGGAGAGTACTTAAATTTGCTTGACTTTGCTGAAAATTATGCTTTTATCATTCAAAAGGCCGCACAATCTTTTTATTTGAATAATGAAGAAGCAACTATATTTACAGTAGTTATTTATTACAAAGATGGAAACGAACTGAAGCATTTTAGCGTTGTTACCAAAATTTATTATGTGACTGACGGAGCTGCGCTGAATTTCAAAAATAAATATGCCTTCAAAAATCTTTGAAATCACAAAAAAGGATTTAGAATTTCTGCAGAAATACATTTTTAGGCAACTGCAGATGGAAAAGTTGCAGGTGACGGAATTGTTGGAAATCTGAAAAGACTTGCGTCCAAAGCTAGCTTGCAGCGCTCAAGACAGAATCTAATCCTAATTGCGATAGAGCTATTCCAATGTCTAAGAATCATAAAAGGGAAACATTAATTCTTCTCAATTCGAAAGAAGATCACATAGAGATGACCAAAAAACTAGAAACTGGATTCACTGAAGCAATCACAATTCCCGGCACTTAAAAATAACACACATTTATTCCACGTGAGAAAAGACACTTGCAACGCTTCTAATAGCAATTCGTTTATTAAATTCAAAAATTAATCACAATAGGTTTCACAGAATAAAAGAGACCCCTGTAGTTCAAAAAGGGATAGTAGTAAAAGTCTATAAATTGGTGGGTATACTACTATCATATAGGCAAACAACTCAAAAATATTTTGAAGTGCCGTAAATAGTTTTAGAGTAAGAATAAGCGCGCAAACGTTGTAAGCTTACAGCAGTAGCAAGACTTTCCCGAATCACTCTATAAAGAAAAAGTGGCAGTAACTTTTGTATGGGTTGATTATTTTTATCAATTATTGGATTATATTATTAGTTTCGATCAAGTAAAGTTGAGCTTACGGATGTTGAAGAACAAACAATAACACGCAGAGGATGAAATACCAAGCAAATTTAATAAAAACTTTTCGAATTTCTGGGTGCAATAATTATCGGCAGAGCTACTGAGAATGTAGAGATTCT
>JAAAKG020144493.1:0-11111 GCA_010014905.2 Druon quercuslanigerum
TAGAAAAATAATTAAATTGTTAAGAAAGTATAGTTCAATTCGCAAACGAAAAAGGTGAATTAATTTTCAACAACAATGAAAATTAATTTTCTAGCATTTAAATCAAACAAAAAAAGACGAATTCTTAACAAAAAATTTGAACCCAAAGCAAAAAAATGAATTTTAAAGAAAGGAGATCAATTTTTTTTACACAAAAAGATGAATTTGCAAAAGAATACATGAAGTTTCTAAAAACAGGTGAATTTTACACCAGCATTATAAATTTTCAACAAAAAATTAATATTATACCAAGTACTTAATTTTTAAAATAAAGAGTTTAATTTTTTACTGAATAGTTTCATTTCTAACAAAGTGGTTCACTTATCAACTAAAAATATAAATTTTCAACAAAAAAGTTATTTTTCAACCAAATAGTATTGTTTTCTACAAAATCGTTAAGTCAAAAAGTTGAATTTTCTACAAAACAGTTGAGTTTTTAATCAAGAAGCTTAATTTTCTACTCCGAACATGAATTCTCTAAAACTACATTAATTTTTAACCAAAAAAGTGAAATTTGAAGCCAAGACGGTGAATTTTTTACTCAGAAAGAGAAATTTTTAACAAAATACATAAATTTTCAATCGAATAGTTGAATTTTTAACCAAGAAAATTAATTTCTTACGAGAAGGACAGGTTTTTAACAAATTACATAAATTTTCAAATAAATACTTTGAACAATGGATGTGATGTTAGTGTATTTGATTAATTTTAAATTTATTATATATTTTTTTGTTCTTTATTCATTTAATAACATTTTTAATAAATAATATTCATGGTTTTATGTAACCGACTTTATTTCATGTACGCTTCCAAGCTGGTTGCGCGTGTGTGTGTATGTCGAGTACGTACTGCATGACAAGCTGGAGAGAGGAAACAGTGTTGCCGGGTCGCAATACCGTTACGTTTATCCGTTTGAAAGTGACTAAAATTTCACTGTTTTTACTAGATTATCTATTAAACTACACGGTGAAGGAATTTGATGTTTTTTTCACAAATTTCTATTTTCAAGCAGCACAAATACCGACATTTTTTAAATTTCTCTACCAGAACGTTTAATTACTACAAATTAAAATGTGAAGAGTGCCTATGCATTGCTTATGAATTACATGTTAAAGTAGCCATCTTTTACATTAATTATCTCGGCATCGGCACGGTTGAAAAATCTGAAATTAAATTAGCATATAAAGAATAATTCTATTTAAATATAGCTTCTTTAAAAAAAAAATCTACCAGAGATTGATTTTTTTACATACAACCTTAAGCACAAATGCATCTTCAACGATTTAATAAATTGCCATGTTTCACAGAATCTAACAGTCGACTTTATGCACGATGGGCCGGAAGGCGTAGCGGCATACACATTATCAAAAGTAATCCAAAAATTACTTGAAACTTATGTTGTAACCTATGCCATTAGATTTTACGTGTGGGAAAAAAGGTGAAAAAAAAAATTAAACAATCTGCAGCCGAGTTACTATGCCTTACTAGATATCTTGCAGTCATGATTGGAGATTTAGTACCAGCTGATAATGAATATTGGAAGCTTTATCTATATCTACGACAAATTTTTGGTTTGTTGACATCACCAAGACTTACTAAAGGACAAATGATTCTCGCAGGTGTATTGATTGAGAAGCATAATGCTCTTTATTTTGAACTTTTTGGGAAATTTAAACCCAAAATGCATCTAATTCTCCATTACCGCAGAGTTATTTTTTTGAACGGTACTGTGATTCACTACTCCACGATGAAGTTTGAGCGAAAAAATAAAGAAATTAAAGAAATGGCTGCAAGTACTTTTTCAAATGTGAATTTGCCGCTATCAGTAGCAATAAAGCATCAATTAGTGCAGTGTTCTCACTCTGAATTGCGAAAACATCCAACAAGTGTTTCACTGGGAACAAGGTTTTTTCCGCTTCTTGATTCCAAATCATGCGTACAAACATTAAATTTTATTCATATTCTTGGCAAAAAATTTGAAAATAATATTATTTTTGCAATTAAATTTCTCGACGAAGGACCTTGTTTTGGAAGAATCAAAAATATTTTTTATTACAAAGAAAATGTTTATTTTCAGTGCGAACAGTGGACAGTGAACAAGTGGACTATGTAATTACAAGATTCGACTATTAAATCTATTACCTAGTATATGTATGCTTGTAAAAAATTAAAATTAATTACTATATCTAAATAAAATATCAATATGTTATTTACCAAAAATAATAATTATGTCTTTTTTGATTGAATTCCTTATAAATTCACTGAATTTTTATTATTACTAGCAACTATTATCCGCGCACTATTCAAGTTTATTTCATTTTTTTATGTCATTAAATTATTATTATTAATGAAATGATATTATAATTGTTTTAACTTATAATTTAAATATATATGGTTATAAGAAATAACAAGTGTATTTGATTGCGTGAACGTTTAGCTATTTACGCGCCTTGATTTTCTAATCCTCAGAGAATGAGGCGAAAACGCACAAAAATCCGTGTTTTACACGAACTGACGCCGTGGAATTCACGGTTTTAAACCGATGCTTGTTTCACGTATTAAGATAGGTGCACAGTGTAAGAGAGTGGCGTCACTCACGTATTCAACGAGTTTTTTTTCTCTCCTTGTGTGTATTCATACTTCATGTAATTGTATTTAACTTGTTATATTTTTAAACCACTTGAAATATAAATACACCTGTATCAATTATAATTAGGGTAATTCTTTAATGGTAATATCGGCGATTACAGTTCCAATGATCAAGCAGCGGTATTCTCTGAGGTCTTATCCCTCTTTGGTAACACTATATGTATCTTGTGGTTTCTATATTACCGACTGTAGTACAGTTACCATAGTTAGGTTCAAACTCAGAGAGAACCGTTATAGCACGCGGGTATAATTGGTGTTGCTATCAGGTTCCGTGCGGGATAAGGTAGGTTTGCGCCTAATTTTAGTCATACGTAAAAAATGTATAAGTTGCAGGATGTAACAGTCCTCCCTCCTTAGAATCATCATCGTCCTCGATGATTTTAATTTAGTTACAGTTTCCCTATTTCTTAACCTATTCCTAAAATATATACATTAAATTATTGTTAGTTTAAGCTTATAGTTACTTGTATTTTTAACTTGGCTATAGATACATGGTGCGTTTTTCCTGGTGGATCTGCGTTGGTGTAGGTTCTTTGAGATGCGTTTGTTCACAGGCTTGTGTGTGTACGGTGCTATTCATGGGTGTGGCTTCTTATTTAATGCAGGCGGACGTATATTGCTTATCATGTTTCTACTTGGTCTGGAGTAGGCGGCCATCATGATTATGGGCGTTGCTGTACACATTATGTATCTTAATCTCGGTTTCTTATCTCGAGCGGATAGTGTTGGCCAGGCGAGCGACCATGGTCTGATGACATCACACATGCACTGTGGCTTTACTCTTATCCACCTCCTCTTCTCACCATTTTGTCAGCATTCGGCTGTCTCGCTACTGCTGTTCTCTTGTCACTGTGGGTGGGACCTGACATTTGCGATAGTGTTTCACTCACTGCGGGCGCTTATATCTAGCACAAATAGAACATTATAGTAATATTTTAGCTAGGTTATTGGTATCAATTATAGCAATTCGGATTCCAGCTTCCGCGCGGGATAAGGTAGGTTTGCGCCTAATTTTAGTCTTACGTCAAAAATGTATAGGTTGCAGGATGTAACAAATCTCAGTGTACCCTTCAAAACTACGGATGATTTCAAAGATTTCGACCAGAACCTTACAAGCATCGACGACTTTCGAACAGAGTTTGTAAGTCTAAATTAGAAATACTGTTTTCCATTGAAAAAATGTTATTCTATAAACTTTTGCATGTTCAAAATTATTTGTTCATTACTTATTTCTTATTACACACTTCTTCACCACATTCTTTTGTGCATCGACAATTATCTTTAATCAAAAGCTGCACAAACGTTTTCAGCAAATATCTCTCAAAAGGCGTGATAGTACAATTTTCTTCAAAAAGAAGAATGCCTGGAAAGTTTTTGATAAATTCAACGATGTTCTACGATTGCATTTTAAGTATGTATCATATTTTCCCTTTTGAACATATGCTCCTATAATATTTTTTCCTAAAATCCATAATTTACAGGTGTGATGATGCAGACGCACAAGGATATTCATACTGGAAGGGCTATTACGGAGAAAACTTTTCGCAGCACAATAGGAAGTTTTCAATAATGCGAAGGATTGGGATAGTCAGCGGTAGAAGAGAGCCGCATTGCAGCCGATAGAATCCGAGTCTCAAAATCAAAAATTGGAGGAAAATAATGAGCAGAGCGAACATAACGATGATGGAGCAACTGATCAAGAGAGAGTTTTAGTGAGAACTAAAACTCTTTTAAGATTTTAAGTGACAAGTTAATGATAAATAATACCTTTCAAAAGTTATTTAAAACTTGATTGATGTTAACTATAAACCGAGATCCCATTTTGAGAGATATAGAAATGGTCTCAAAAGAAGAAGACTAAATTAATCTAACGAGAGTTATGTTTTTCTGAAAATTTTATTAAGTGCAAACAAAAAGGTTTCGGAAATATTATAACTATATTAACTGTTAAATATTTTTAATATAATCAAGTTTAAGATAAGCTGTACATAACAATTACGTATAAAAACGTTACTCCAATAGCATTTTAATAAATTGCAATACCAATACTTTATTGTGCTCTAATTTATCAAAATATATTTTACCGAATTTGAAAATAAATAAGGAGCTGACAAGGTCCGTATAAGGGCCTGATTTAGTTATGATGCATACATAAGGTTGCCTGATCAGGGCCTGTTGATGTTGCCTGATAGTGAACAAACCATTTTGAGCGTGACCGATCCTATATTTTACGTATAAGTTCACCTGATCCGAACCCTATTAATAATGCGGCATCCTTTTCAGGACCTTATAATGCCCTTAATAAAACTTCTACACGGGAAGAAACTGGTTGACCTTATTATTTCCCAGCTTATGAAAATACCAGTAAATGTTTCGGTTTTCGGAAAAATTGAACAAAAAGTGTGAGTTTGAATTAAATTTTCGTAAAAATTATTTACACTTATTTTCGAATGACGATGTTTTATCGGATAAAATTGTAGGCATTTTATCGAAAGAAGATAAAAGCGTGTACTGTATTCCTCGAGAAACAGAAGGCCCTGAGCAGCTTATATCTAAAGGAAAATTACCTGATAGATACCGTAACTGGCTGTATGATAATGGGAAATTAGGATTGATTTCACAAAAAAAGACCTTAGATTTTGAGATAAGGGCATCTGAAGGTCAAAATTGAGCGTTCAGTCATTCGAGCTAAAACCACTCGGAATATTTTCTTTGCGGTTCTTCGAGTAATAGTAATAGTATGAGTATACGAAAATCATTTACTTTTGCATTACTATATGTTTATTTGTTTTGTATTTTTGAGAAATCATTTTTTAACTTTAAGATACTTGTTTACTAGGGGATGTCGAATGACTTAAAGTCCTCCTAAGATTTGAATTGTATTTTTTGTTTTAATTGTTCTTGACTACCATTTACTAAAATGTTCATTATGTCGATATAATTATAAGTCTTTCATAAGAGTATATTTTGAATATATGAATAACATTCTTCGAAGATAGTTGTCGACGTGGTTGCCGATGTATTACCACACGTCATGTATGAGTTGATTTCATTTTTCTAATGTAATAAGACGTGTAAAAAGTTTTTGTTTGGCAAAGACTGCTCGGATAACTTGTCACATTTGTGTCAAAGCTTTTCCTCCCAGAGGAATGATAATGTTGATAAATATTGAAGATGAAAATTGCTTGGATATCGCTTTTACCCGACACAATGAAGCTGCTTTACCTGAAGCTCCTATACTTCCTGATACTCGAACTTGTCTCAAGTGCAATGTCGGGATACGCAGAGAAATAGCTTTGATGCTAGATCCAGATTTATTGACAATTAATTTTGTTTCTCATTATTACTATCCTTATTGTCTCATATGCCTCGGGGGTAACGATGCACATAGATTATCTATAGAATAAAGGGTTGATATTTTTGTAAGAAAGAATATTTATGTACCATCACATGTAGTATGTTGCAATAATCATTTAAATACAAGAGGATTACTTCCATATAATGTGATTGAAGAGTTAAGATATGTAAATATACCATATATTATTAGAGGACCTGATTTGTATGCGTTTCTTCTGTATGCGTTATCCTTCAAGAATATATATATTCCGATTGGTTTTGGCTCGAATGACTGAACGCTGTGTTTTGACCTTCACATGCCCTTATCTCAAAATCTAAGGGATTTTGGGACACAGTGCACATAAGAACTTTTATTCAGGGTACTTCGAAGAATATATTCCCGTTGGTGTTATCCCAATCGACTGTATACTTTTTTGTTAGTATTTTGTGCGGGGTCCTTTTTGAACTTAAAACAATGACCTTTTACATTTAATAAAGCATTTTGGCTCTTGAATTTTATGTTTTTTTGTCCTGCAAATCTCAGATGTCAAAGAAGCTTTGGCTACGAATCCTGATATTATTTGGTTAAATAACGATCTGGATGGACCCTGAGATGACATTGTGAGTCGCCTAAAAAATCAGAATGCACTGGGTTGAGAATTTAAGATATCGAGCAGACTAATGGTTCAGCTTCCACGATTCTGGAGAAGTGGCCAGCATTAAAAAGACCTCTTGGATACGTTATAGTTAGTTTTTATACACTGAACTAATATTCTATAATGTATCTGCATTTAAAATCGTATTTAATAGCAATTGAGTAAAATTTTTTTACAGATTGAGCATGATTTTGTGCAAAAATTCAAGAGGCAAGATGCGCTCTATTCTGCATGGCCACAAACTTTCGGCAAAGTTTCACGAAGTGATGAAAAATGAAATTACTGATGAGGGTTCCAGAGAATTACTGCAAACTTTAGAGAATCAAAATTTGCCTGAAGGTATTTTAAAGAAAGTACATTATTGTGTGTCATTATTACGAGAGTTATTTATCGTTAATGTTCATATTTTTACCGTTAGATATTAACTATCAGAAGTTGAGAAAATATCACGTGATGTTGACGAATGCTACAGTTGAAATCTAGCATCACTGAGAGTGTTTGTTTATAGTGTTTGTGAAATCAAAATGGGATCAAAACAGCAAGATCCGACTAAAAAAGTGTCCAGTGAGCAAATTATTGCTTTATTAGAAGCGTACAAAGAAGAATTATGCTTGTACGCAACAAACACGCCAAATTGCCACAATAAGTACATGCGAAACGAGTCGCTGAAAAGAGTGGGCGACAATGTTCGCATTTTTCGATCAAATACGCTTGACAAAGAATGCTCAACAAAATTCCATAGTCTTCGTACACAGTACAATATTGAGCGTAATAAAATAAAAGCATCGATCAAAAGTGGAACCGGAACTGAAGATGAAAGTATGTAACATGATCGTAACATAACCTCAAAAATCCTGATAATTGACTGTAAACAGCGTTCTAAATTCTTCAGTGTTTTCATTACCGATTTTTCATGATTTTGCTTTTAGATGTATAAGCCTACCCTCTGGTAATATGAACATTTGTCGTTTCTTGAGTCCTTTCTGAACCCACGGAAAAGCAAAAACTCTGTGGAACCTTTCTTATGAGCTGAAGTACACACTGTTTCGGTAAGTATACTAAAATGGTTAGTTGTCAAAGTCAATATGAAGTGAAATAATATTTCTAAAGAAACATACAAAAAAATTAGAAAAATGATTACTTTTACCGTTCTTTTTTTTCGGACACTACGAGAAAAACAATCCGTAATGAAAATACATTTCAAATAGACAGTGTAACGATTGTAGGTTATGTTCACCTTAATTCTTTGAACAAGATGGTCAGTAAACCTTTTCCAATGTATTTCCGTTGTAGCCAAGACCGACTCCATAATTGTCGTGTCCGCTTTTCTTCATTTTTTTGTTTTTCATCATCAATTAATAGAAAAGCAGCAATAGCTGCCTGTCGTCGACGAATCGCCGCCTGCATAATTGGGTCCATTTTGACAAGTACCCGCTCACAAGTAGCCGACCTAGCATGTGCTCAAGCAGAGTATCACGCACCGTGTGAAGCGAAGCCTGCAGCACAGCCTGCCTAGCTACATGCGGCTCTGCCTGCAGAGCGCCCAGCAGCACAATCTAGCAAGCAATCCAGCAAGAAAAAAGCACCGTGTGCAGCAGGCTTAATCCATCGATTTTTCCCTGTGTAGCATTCAAGGAGAATCATGCATTGTACAAATGTCCGATTTTTAACCAATTTAAAGTTCAGGAACGCTGGAACTTAGGAAAAAAACACAAATTTGCAAAAACTGTGTGTTTGCACACTCAGGGTCGTGTAAAAGTCAGCAGCGCTGCAAAAAATGCGATAGGAATCATCATGCACTATTGAATGCCGATAAGACAGCAAAGGCTGTTAAATCGGAACCATATAAGAGGAGGGGGGGGGAGATTCACAAGGCTCAGGTCCTCCCAATTCAACCGCACGACTAGATCATCAGTCGCAATGGGTTGAGTAATTTATCCAGACATTACATTAAAGCTACTTCTTCTTCTGCTTGTAACAAGTTCAAACGGGAATTAAATTTTTTAATTGTACCAAAAATATCCCCAAAAAGATATCCCCAAAAATATACAACTAGCCGATCCGCAGTTTCACGTACCCAAGTCTGTCGACATCTTGTTAGCAGCAGGTACTACCCTGTCTATGCTATCGGTAGGTCGAATTCAACTTACACATCAGGAGTCTCAAATCGTCCTGCAAAAAACTACGATAGGTTGGGTAGTGGCAGGAGGATCAGATGTCCTCGTGACATCTGCAAGCGCTTCTTGCAATGTTGCTGTTAAGATATATAGATTGGGTGTACATTTATATTGTATACAGCAGCGGCACTGGCGTGTGCGCGAGAGAGTGCTTGAGGGTGTGAGCACGCGCACGACTGTGAATGGGGAGAGCTCAGTGAGGGTTCGGCGGCCCACACAGTAATACCAACAGGTATGTAGTGCTTGGAGCACGTGCAAAGTTTGTTCGATTATGAATTATATATCAAGTTATTACTATAAAAATACCGGTAAAAATAGTTATTTCAAACCCCCATACTTCAACATTTGCAAAGCTAGACGCGCTCATTGAGCGTTTTTGAGCAATAGAAACTTCGAGCACGAACCTTTAGAGTCTCACGATGACGTCTCTTGTGAACGGAATTAAATTTCATTAATCACTTATAAATATTCGTCTGTTTATTGATTGTTATTGAACTCAATCGCCGGATAATATAGAGTTCTGATTGCTACCGTGATCACGACTATTTTAAGAAAATTGTATTATCTACTGAAAATCATTTCGATGACAGCGCTGCTTTTGACCAAATAACAAATTAAGTAATAAGGCCGAAGCTTATTCGCCGAAATTGGCACATCGTTATTTGGGGCCAGCTCCATCGTTACACAAGATCCTCTAGGATGCAAAGAATTTCCCGGACACCGGCTACGACTTGTCTTGCAATTTCTCGACTGACAGGATCAACTTCGACTGGGCTACCTCAGCACCCACCGAGACAAAGGCCTGTAAGGACGTTGAGAGGTTGCTCCAGGAGATTAGAAGCTTTCCTCCGATGGAGATAAAATTGACTAAACCGACTAGGATCGCACCGGTACAACTGCATGCCGAGAACCTGCGGCGAAACAGGATACCTTCCGCCAGCCATTCGACCAAAGCGACTGGCGCAGGAAAAGAGTTCAAGTCGACTGATGACCCAAAAGCACTTGTCGCTCCATCAATGGCAGTACAACCGCTACCATTCGACAAGATCCCGAAGTTCGAGGAGGTTCTTCAGGATTTAGGTGTCCCACACCTTGTTAATCCTAGAGAAAAAGAGCAGCCCCTCTACATGGCCGACTGTAGAATCTTCAGGCAACATCTATTAAAGGACTTGATTAGAAAAAGGGCCGAAATCCTCGTAAAGAAGATTGAGTCCAACAAAGTCGACAGAGGAACACAAACTTATGAGACCTACGTCGGCAAACAGCACATCGCTGGCTGCGTCAATTGCAGGTCCAGAGAACCCCACTTCAAGGATTGCAAGACGCCCCACCGCCCTGGATTTAGCCGGTCTGTGGCGCCGACGGTTTCGACACCCAGGACTGCATTTACCCCCATTGCATTGAACATGAGCAGGCCTTGGGAAGGGGCGCAGGCTGGTCTCGCGACTTGACACTTTACTGTCCAGAGTGCCCCGATTGCAACATCCGACATCGGGGTATCGTCGACTGGCTTCGACTGAACTACGCAACCTGGCCCACCTGGATGGTCCCTGCCGACCATAGCTATCTAATCGGAAAGGGCAAAGAGGAGCTAAAGAGAAAGGTAAAGGCGAAGTTCGACGACGCTGAAGATTACCCTAATCGACTGAGGTGGTTCCTGTTGAGAGAAAACGCACTTAAGGGTGAGGCTGTTTCAGCCAACCCAGAGGCTGAAAGCGCAAGGCAGTTCTCAGAGACTTACTTGTATGTGATTTATTACCTTTAATTGTAAACAGCTCCTTTCTTATTCGCGAACGCCCGCTAGAAAATACGAGGTCTGACTAGGGGTTGATAGATTAAGGCATCGATCTATTGTCGGTGTTTTGAAACCAGTATTCTGGTGTTATTGCTAAAAATATTACACTAAAATTTAGTTTAGTAAATGAAAGGGGTCAAATTCTCTTGAGACAAGTAAAGTATTATTATTTTTTTTTTGGGGCGGAGGGTATTTTCTTTGTTTTATGGAAAATCGACGAGATCTATGGAGGGAATTCTCAAGGCGGAAAGTTTCCCCTAATGCCTCTGACGTTTATGGAGCCTTTCTTCTGAAGGAGGTTGGAAGCGGGGGTGGTTGTGCCCGCATGTCTCCAGGTTGTCCGGGGCGCAATAAAATATTATTGTACAACGTGGGTGAAGTGTTGTGATGTTGCAGTTTGGCATCATCACAAGGGAGCGATTATTTAAAGAAAATACACAAAACATGGTGCGGCGGTAC
>JAAAKG020144494.1:0-11111 GCA_010014905.2 Druon quercuslanigerum
TTTATCAATTTGATGATTGGACGTTAAATAGGATTTTTGATTTAGATTTTGATCTAATTTAAATTTCTTAAATTTAAAATAAATTAATTTTGTATTTTCCCTAAGCGTTTGAATAATATTGTCGACCTAAAAATACAGCCAGCGCTATCAATCGGCCGCGGTCAAATCTCATGTCATATTTATTTTACAGGTCTTTATAGGAGAACCCCCCCCCCCTGAATGTAATTTTTTGTACCGTAAACTTGAGTCTAATCCTCTCTGATGAGGTCAAATAGTGGATGTCTAAAAAATTATCTGGTTGACAGAAATTATTTCCAAAATGCTTCACTCTGAGGCTTAAAAGCACATCGCAGTCGCAGAGAAAGACTCACTTTCAATATCGACGAAGGTCGCTCTCGATTTTCATGTTACTCAGGTGCTTCTTTAAGCGGTAGTGATGCGTAAGCATTTCAATTACTATTTTCACTTGCTTTCATACAATGCTCGACAGCTTTTAAGGCTTTTCTTCACATGGTAATTTGATTAGCTTTTTAGAGTAGCTATTTTCCAGTCATCCATTAAATTCCTAGCCATCTTCCGATACCTCGCGTGTTCCTCAAAGAATCACTTTTTGTAAGCATATCTGCTTTGTCGTTAACTTCAATGTTCTCATGTCTCATTTACACAATTCAATTGGTCCCAGTTTTTACTAGACACTTTAAGAAGCTCTTGTAGACAACTCCAGACAAGCCTAGATTTAAACCTTTCCGATTGGAGAGCTCGCGAAGCAGCTTGACATTTGTATACCAGACGAGTTCTCACGATGTGAATTAATCGCTCCTCGTCTGTTCATCATTCCAGTTCTTCCATTTCGGAAAGTTCACCTTAAAGGGCTTCAAGAACGAGTATTCTTTCAGCATGTTGTTAGAGTGCATGCAAAGGTTTCACTGTAAAAACAAAGTATTATGTCAGGGCTAGTTTCAGGTATTGCAATAAGACTCAGAAAGAAGAGTCTCCAGTGGTACTAAAATGAGACCGCAGGTGGGATCCCAGAATCGTTTGTTTTGCATTGAAAATGACAGCATGAAGTTATTAAAGAAGTTTTTAAATTGTTTCATCTTCCGAAAATACGCTCTTTATTAAATCATGCAGATCAGGAAAAGCGGAATTTCTATGATACTCCCTTAGGGAAACTAGCTATGCCTTCGCGGCAGCCCTCTGTCTAATTAGAAGATGCAACAGTGGCATGCCTCAGATAGACTCCAATTCCGCTCTTGGAATTGTTCTCATTGTTCCAGTAATTGCCAAACAACAGAACCTTTTTAGGCTCTCCAGCTGTCTCATGGAACTAATCAAGCTTGTTCATGGCACTCAGATGTCAATGAGACATACGCAAGTTGTAATTGGTCTAATAATTATCAAGATTTTTCAAAATGAGACTCTGCAAGCCTAAACGGTTGCTTTGAACTTTTCTAATACCGCATCAACGTGCCGTTTCTAGGTTAGTTTAGGGTCAAGGATGACTCAATTGCTAAGTTGATGTGGATAGTTTGACTTTCTTGCCACAGAAATTAGGGTTTATGACATCATGTAGTCTTCTGCATCTTGTAAAAACCATAAATTCAGTGTTACCTGAGTTAACAGATAGGCCACGTTCGTTGTACCAATCTTCAACAGCGTTAAGAGCATTTTGCCCGAGATCGACTAAAGTTCGCTCCTTTTTTCCTGTTACCAGAATAACAATATCATCTACATAGGCTTGTATTTAAAATTCTGATTCATTTAACCTACGAATCAAATAATTAATGACAAGTGCCTACAGGGTGGAAAATAAAACTCTATCTTGCGGATAACTCATTTTTGTTATCGCTCTCACGTTGAAACCATGGAGCAAAGATTGTACAATTCCGTCGCATAGTATAGAGCCCATTCTATTAATAGTTAAACCTACAAGATTTTCCTCGACAAAATTAAATGTATGTCTAGAAACACTGCTAAAGTTAAATCCCCTGTTCGTCCAGTTTTTTGAATGTGGGGGGTAAATGCATGATTTGCATCAATGGCGGACGTCCTTTTTGTAAGGCAAACTGATTACCATGAAGAGGTTTATCCGGGAGGATTCCCTCTTTCATATAAATTACAACTCAGCTTTTCTAATGTCTTCAACATGAAAACAGTTAGGCTTGTTGGTTTGAAAGATTTTGCCTCACAGTAGGAGTCTCACCCTAGCTTTAGTATAAAAATCGCTTGAACCTTCTTCCATACCACAGGGGTATACACCATAGCTAAGCATACAATAAAAATGTTACACCTTGGTCAAATCAGAACACCTGTACCTTCTTAAATCCAGGGGCGGATCCAGAGAAGTGTCCTGGGTGGAGCCGCATCAGAAAATTGTATAGACATGTAATTGCGAAACCATGCCGGAGTACTTCAAAAAAGGGACTATGTAAGCGGAACGCCTACTCTACCACAGCCAGAACAAGTCGGCGGCAGAGAAAGCGAGGTGACACTAAGACCAAACGCGGGCAGGTATCCGATAGAGATTGAGCGATGCTTTATCAACCGGAGAAACATCCATGTTTCTTCCAAGCCTCAAGATCTAGCTGAAATGGATGAAGAGCTTCGTGGACAATTTTCCGAACAATACGTCCTCTGGATTATCAATTGGTGTGCGTATAATGCAGAAAGAGCTTTGGCCGATGCGAACCATCAAAACCAACGGTTAATCATAAAACCATAAGACGAATGCATCAACTCGCCATAATGAAAGGCTGGGCAAGACAGTACGCGTCCCGCATTCAGTATGTGGTTGACTACATAACATCTGGCAGGAATTTTACCGCCAAGGTTCGAAAGTTCGCGCGCAAATTCCGGATCCGTTATCACACACTTAACAAGTCAAAGCGGCTGGCCATCAGGCAGCATATTGCTGAGAGAATATGGATACTATCTGACGCTAAGAGAAGTCTAGAGCGGAGAGAGAGGTGGGTCAGAGAAAACCAATAGTTTCTCTCTGACCCATCTCGACTCAGATCTCGAATCAGAGGAGGTCGAAGTATTTTGGAGAGACGTCTACGAAGTGCAACATAGACTGGACGAAGACTCAGAGAACACAAATAGCTTCAAGGAGCTGTGTAATGTCCTCATAACAACATATGAGGAAGAATGCCCACCCATCACTACCGAGGAGGTAAAAAAAGTATTGAGAGGTATGAAAAACTATTCCGCTTCGGGAACAGATGGTATCAAGACTTTCTGGTGGAAGAAGTTTCCTTCAACCCATCAGCATCTGAAAGCACAAGGTCACTCATGTATTTTACGTGGATGCTTTTAAGATCTATGCTAAAAATAAAGAGCAACTACATCTAGCTCTATGGATCATCAAACGTTACACTAAGGAAATAGGAATGGAATTTGGGTTAGAAAAATGCGCCAAGGTTTATTTGAAGCGAGGAAAACTTATTGTCATCTGTGAAGACCCTGAGCTTATTGATAGAAGCGCTTTAGGACATCTTTGCTCTGGAAAGATTTATACATACCTGGGCGTGCCACAGAGCAAAATGTATCAAATCCTATCTATCTCGAGTACTCACTCCTGAAAGCACGGATTCAGAAAGCACAGGAGAAAAACTTCCGGGAACAGCTCCTCCATAAGAGGATGCACGGCGTCTTCCACAGAAATCCGGATGATCAGACAATGTCGTGTGAGCTAACTTTTGCTTTCCTTAAATCACCCGGAATGAAGTTGGGCACGGAGGGTTTAATTTTGGCATGTCAAGACGGTGTCATTTCTACCTTAACATACCGTCACCACATTTTGAGCCAAGACATTCCCGATTATAGCTGCAAGGCGTGACATGCACATCCCGAGCATCTAAGACACATATTATCTAGTTGTCCAGCTCATGCGGGAACAACCTACATCTAATGGCACAATGCGGCAGTAAGATTTCTTTATTACCATCTCTGTCACTCTTACGGCATTAATCTTAATATCGCTCCGCTAAACGCTCCAGAGGAAATCGAGTCAATTGTTGAGAATGGGAAAATTATTTCTGTTGCACAATCGAGGCCTGACATAGTTCTCCTTGACTTCGAGAAGCGAACCATGTTCGTTATTGAATTATCAGCACCAGCTGACAAAAACGTCATAGTCAAGGTGAATAAAAAGAAAGAGAGATATGGAACCTTTTCTAGAAATATACGCTATCTCTAGCCAGGTGTTACATTTATGATACGAGTAATTTAAAGGAATCAGTATTATCATCAGGTAGTTACTATCGATCAGTGTACATGTCATTCCACAATCAGTGAAAATAGAAATCAAAACTATCAATGAAGTTAACTCTTAAAATAACAGAAAAATACTTAACGCAATTTCTGACTAGATGGAAAATAATTTAAAAAATTTAATATAAATTTTTCTGAAAAAAGTTCTTGTCACTTCGCTCTACTGGAAATCGAACCACAGAACATCAGATTGCCGGTGGCATGCTTTTCCAATGAAGCTATTAGTTTCGCAGTATCATGTCCATTTTGAATGCCCTTTAAATGTCCCCTCCATGAGTTCCTTTTAGCCAATTGTACTTCGTTTGTATATTTTGCCACACTAACCTTATACCAAAATAATGTTTTTCCTATTTTGTAGCACTAACGAGTTATTAAACAAGTTACTATCAATTTCCAATCAATCATGCAATAGTTAAATTTTAAAAGTTCTTACGATATACGTCATCTTATCGATTAATTAATTGATTATTTTCTTAACTTTTAAATTTAATACATAATTAGTTATTTTTGACATATTCTTTTATCATCAATAATGGAAAATAATGTTTTACTCTGCTATGATTAATTTATCATTTTTGTCTCTTTTAACATAAAATATTACAGTTTTGTGAAACTAATTCCGTCATAACATTTTTTTATAAAACAAAAATTATAGTGTTGATACTATCATTATGGTTTTTTTGAGCCTCAAACATTTCTCTTCAAAAATACAAATCAAAAATTTCTTTTTGAATTGCACCACCATAGGACTTTTTTATATTGCCTCAAAAAGCCCACCTGAGTAAAAAATTGGGTTTTGCGAGTTCATGGCTGAAATTTTATTATTTATTTTGTTTTCTATTTGTAAAAATTGTTTCCAATACATAATATATTACTTTTCACTGATAATTAGATGTTAACCTAACCTTTATGCATCCACTTCAATAGGTTTCTGTCTCTCTGACAATCTAAATTCACTATCTGAATTCACATTTATTTTTTTCAATACCTTCTTCTCTATCTCATCCTATTCTTTGCCTATCCACGTCAATATTTTTCTCTATTTTTTTAAGCTAAATTTAAGTATATCTTTTTCAATACTGCCTTTTCTATCTCATTCTATAGTTGGTCTGTCCAAGAAAATCTTTTTCTATCTCTCAATATAAATTTCCGTTTATCTTTTTCAATTCCCTCCTCTCTATCTCATCCTATTCTTTGCTTATCCACGCCAATATTTTTCTATATCTCTGTTAATCCTGCATCTATTAAAGACTCTCTTTTTCTATCCCTTTGTTAATCTACATTCACGTTTATCTTTTTCAATAACCTCTTTTCTATTTCATTCTATCCTTTGACTATCCACGTCAATCTTGCTCTGCTTCTCTTAGACTAAATTTCAGTTTATCTTTTTCAGTACCCTCTTCTCTATCTCATGATATTCCTTGCCTATCCGCGCCAAAATTTTTCTATATATTTTTTGAGCTAAATTCAAGTCTATCTTTTCCAATACTGTCATTTCTATCTCATTCTATCCTGTGCCAATCCACGTCAATATTTTTCTTTCTCTTTTTTAAGTTAAATTCCTGTCTATCTTTATTGATCTCCACTTCTGTATCTCATCTTATCCTAGGTGGATCCACGTCAAACTATGCCTGTATATTTTTCATGCTAGATTCAGGTCAATATTTTCCAATGCCGTCTTTTCTATCTGATTCTATACATTATCAGTCCACGTCAATCTTTTTCTATCTCTCTGCCAAATTAAATTCAAATCTATATTTATTTTGCTCTTCTTTATTTCATCCAATCCTAAGTCTATCAACGTCTATATTTTTCTATCTCTCAGTATAGATTCACGTTTATTATTTTTAACACCTTCTTCTTTATCTCATCCTATTCTTTGCCTATCTACGTCAATGTTTTTCTATATCTCTGTTAATTCAACATCTATCAAGGTCTCTCTTTTTCTATCCCTTTTTCAATCTGCATTCACGTTCATACTTTTCAATACCATCTTTTCTATCTCATCCTATCCTTTGTCTATCCACGTCAATATTTTTCTGTCTCTCTTAGTCTAAATTTCATTTTTCAGTTTCCTCTTCTCTATTTCATCCTATCCTTTACCTATCCACGTAAATATCTTTTTATTTCTCTGTTAATCTAAATTCCCGCCTATCTTTTTTAATCTTTTCTTCTCTATCTCATCGTATTTTACATCTATCAAGGTTTACCTTTTTCTATCCCTTTGTCAATCTACATTCACGTTTATCTTTTTCAATACCTCTTTTCTATTTCATTCTATCCTTTGCCTATCCACGCCAATCTTTTTCTGCCTCTCTTAGTCTAAAATTCAGTTTATCTTTTTCAGTACCCCCTTCTCTATCTCATGGTATTTTATATCTATCAAAGTCTACCTTTTTCTATCCATTTGTCAATCTACATTAAAATTTATTTTTTTGAATCACCTCTTTTCTATCTTTTCCTAACCTTTATTCATTCGCTTCAGTAGCTTTCTATCTCTCTGTTAATATAAATTAACGTCTGTCATTTTTAATCTTTTCTTCTCTATCTCATCGTATCCTGCATCTATCGATGTCTATCTTTTTGTATGCCTTCTCAATATCATCCTATCCTGTGCCTATCCACGTCAATCTTTTTCTTTCTGTCTTTAAAGTTAAATTCCTGTCTACCTTTATTGATCTCCACATCTGCATCTCATCTTATCCTAGGTCCATCCACGTTAAACTATGCCTATATATTTTTCAAGCTGAATTCACGTCAATATTTTCCAATGCCGTCTTTTCTATCTGATCCTATATATTATCTGTCCACGTCAATCTTTTTATATCTCTCTGCCAAATTGAATTTAAATATATATTTCTTAATCTCCTCTTCTTTATTTCATCCTATCCTAGGTCTACCATCATCTATCTTTTCCTATCTTTCAATATACATTCACGTTTATTTTTTTCAATACCCTTTTCTCTATCTCATCCTATTCTTTGCCTATCCACGTCAATATTATTCTATATCTCTGTTAATGCTACATCTATTAAGGTCTCTCTTTTTTTATCCCTTTGACAATCTGCATTCACGTTCACACTTTTCAATACCATCTTTTCTATCTCATCCTATCCTTTGCCTATCCATGTCAATCTTTTTCTGTCTCTCTTGGTCTAAATTTCATTTTATCTATTTCAGTTTCCTTTTCACCATCTCATCCTATCATTTACCTATTCACATGAATATCTTTCTATTTCTCTGTAAATCTAAATTCCCGTCCATCTTTTTTAATCTTTTCTTGTCTATCTCATCGTGTTTTACATCTATCAAGATCTACCTTTTTCTATCCCTTTGTCAATCTACATTAAAATTTATCTTTTTTAATACCCTCTTCTCTATCTCATTCCATCCTTTACCTATCCTTGTCAATATCTTTCTATTTCTATTTCAATCTCAATTTCCGGTCTATCTTTTTATTCTTCTCTTCTCTACCTCATTGTATCCTGCGCCTATCAATGCCTCTATTTTTCTATCTCTTTTTCAATATGCATTCACGTAGGTTTGTGTCAATACCCTCTTCTCTATCTCATCCTATCTCTTGTCTATCCACGTCAATCTTTTTCTATCTTTCAATTTAAATTTATGTGTATCCTTTTCCCCCCCCCCCCCCCCCATCTATCTTATCGTATCCTTTATCCATCCACGTCAATATCTTTTAATCAAATTAATTTAAAAAAAAAATTCTTTAACTTTTCGATGGATTCCCGAATTTTAACGGATCGAAAGAGATAATAATAATCAATCGCGGAAAACATAAAAGACATAAAAGAAGATTCAAACTTATATATAAAAGATAGAATGAAGTAAAGATTAGTATAAGTATCCTCAGTCACGAAGGATAGATAAAAAGATTGAAAAAGATTGAAATTCATAATAGATTGATAAACTAAGGGATAGAAAAATATTGAGATTGAGAATAGGAAAAGACAGCGTTTTATGCTTCAATCATGTTCTTTTCATCTTTAAATTTCCATATACATTAAATAAAAAATTGTTACTATATTTTATAAAAGGTGATTGCCATGCAAAGAGATAACATGAACTAACTAAACCGGAAAACAAAATGAAAAACATAAAATGGTTATGAAATAACAAAGACTTTTGAAATCGGATGTTATTACTCGTGATACAAAATATAAGCGTTCACTTTATAGAAAATATAAACAAAGCATTCACCTTTATCCTCGTAAGATTAAAATCAGTATTTTCCACATTCATATCATTTAATATAAAAAAGTGCAGAAACAGCGCTGACGTGAATAATTTTTTGTTACTAATATTTTTTTGTTCACTCTTTCGTTTTTCTGAAGAAAATACGTGACCCGAGACGCGCGACATCATAGTCGAAAGTACACGTTCATGTCATAAATCTATATGACGTTTATATAAATTAAGTTATATATATATATAATAATCGATACATTAATCTACACCATAAGTACGTATATACACATTTCCATACGTATGTACTACAGACATATATTCACAAATAAACATTTCACTTAGTATATGATTCCTACTCTTGCTAATTTAATTATTATCAATTTTGTCCTCTTTTTATAAAACAAATCTGAAGCAAGTTTACAAACATTCTGAATTCGTAGATGAACACCAATTCGAACGTAGTTAAGGGTTGCTACAAAATCCCAATCCGAAATTACCTGAATTCCCCTAAACTTTTCATGAATAATTTTTTATTTTCCCTTTCTCTAAGTATATTTTGAACACTTAGTGACAACAGCCATACAGAATTTTACACCGGTTCATTCGAAAATTACGTTTTCAATCACAAAAGTTGCAAGCATATGAGTCTTCAATCCAAATAGATAAATTTCGAACCAAAAATGGAAGAAATTAATTTTTTGTTAATAATTGCATTATTTTGTGGGGCATGTAAAATTGACTAATCTTTTAACCTTTTAAATGATATTTATTGTCTAGGAAATTGTTTGCGCTTCACTTTTTGACAATTTGCATAATATATTAATTTGAAACTACAAATGAAATATGAGAGACGAAGAATACGAAAAATGTATTCATAATACTGAAGATTGGTATAAATCAGTTCCGTATTTATACCAGAGTCCAAACATGGATTGGAAAAATCATTTGCTTATGATACCTTAAAACCGACATTAACCGTTTATTTTATGAACAATTTTATAAACAAGTTCGCAAGTGGACTACTTTTCAAAATATGGATATTTTTTGTTGTTACGAAATGGACCCCCGTTGATCCAAAAAGCACCTTAATTATTAATAAAAGTTGTCAGGGGTAAATATTTTTATTTATTCAAAAAAATTCTATTAAAAATACAGATTTTACTCAATTTTGTAACCGAATCTATTTTTAATGGTTATCGTTTTTTCACGAATAAATCGATTTAGAAATTGTTTACAAAAACGGTTGCTCACTCTTTAACAATGGCGAAATCGGGAATTTTTTAAGTAAATTGTTTATAAAAAGCAATTTGTGACTCATTGATAAAATAACATGCGAATGGTGTATGCACAAGTTTTTACAGTTATTTCCAACAAAAAAAAAAAACTTAATCCGGCAGTTAATAATTGAAAAAGTAAAAATTAATAACACATTCTCTTAATAAAATAAACTGCATCTATTTATTAAAAAGTAGTCAAACTCTGAATATTTGTTTATAAAATTTTTGATTTAAATAAATAATTATTTTTTCTAAGACATTTAGAGTTCATTATGTTTCAGTAAAAAAAATTAATTTTCAAACGCAATCAGTGAATTTTCAACAAAACGGTTAAATTTTTCACAAAAATATTTTATTTTTCAACCAAACATAAGAATTTGAAATAAACAAGATTGATTGTTTACGAAACAATTTACATTTTTAACAGAATAAATGCATTTTCAACGAAGTTTGCAACTAAAAGAAATTAATTTTCAACCAAGTAGTTTAATTTTCAACTGGAAAAGATACATTTTTAAATGTATTAATTTTATACCAAAAAAACAAATTTTTATTAAAATACATTCATTTCAACCAAAAAGTAAAATTTTTAACCAAAAATGAAATAATTATATTTTTGAATAAATAAAATTAAGGTTTCACTTAACTGAAAACGAATTCTCAACCAAATAGTCAAATTTTTAACAAAGGACTTTCTTTCAACTAGCTAAATGATAAAAAAAACAAGGGATTTTTAACTAACAAGATTAAATTTCTAACAACTAGTTGAATTTTTAACAAAATACTTTTATTTTCTACCACGTAGCTGAATTTTTAACTACAAGATATTAATTTACAATCAAAAACGAAATATTTCAATTTTCACTTAAAATAGTTTTCAACAAAAAAATTTTTAACTAGACAAATTAAATTTTAAGGTAGACAAATAAATTTTCAACTAAAAAACATAAATGTACAATCAGTACCTTGTTTTACAAAATGCCTATACGTTTCATTAAAATCTGAAAATAGCTGTAAGAAATATTACAATTTGAAGAAAACCAGACCTCAAATTTCAAAATGATGTAACTCACAAGAATGTTTAAAATTTTCGAAAATCCTTCGCCGACTTTAATTAAAATCGACGAAATGGATGCGACGTTTGATATTCCTGACCTGGAAAGCTTTAGAGACATTTTTTTATTGAAGAGTCAATTAATTTCTATCTTGACAGTAATAAGGAAGAAAAATCTTCATTTTCCTCAAAGAATCTTCTTCACTTTATAACTATATTAAATTGATTTATTGATGTCACCATTTTTAACATTTTCTACTAGCTCATTAATTTTTTCAGATACCGAATAGCTTTATGTAGAT
>JAAAKG020144495.1:0-11111 GCA_010014905.2 Druon quercuslanigerum
TATATATATATATATATAGATGTGTGTGTGTGTTTGTGCGTGTGTGTGTGTTTTTGAAATAGTTTTAAGTAAAAAAAAATAGCAAGAATCGATTAAAAATGAAAAAATCCATATTGGCTCTCTTTCAAATTCCCCGAAGTATTATCATTATCGGCAAGGCAGTTAAAATTAGGTTTAAAAATATTTTATTTCGGATCGTGTAAAATTGTAAAAACTGAGTCTTGCTATAATTTAAGTTGGAGGTTTCACCATAAAGTTATTATCAATAATAATTAAAGAACAAAATCAACCACGTCAAACGGATAATTGAGGAATTTTTATAGACATTTTCCTTAATAATAACTGGATACAGCTTGAAGTTTATAAATGTCTTTAGACAATCAGGAATTTTTTTTTTTATTTGAAATTTACTGTTTTTTAATAAAAATTAATCTATTTTTTTGTTGGATTATTAAATACATGTTGCGTGAAGAATTTGTTATTTTTGGTTTAAAGATCAAGAAGTTGATTTAAAAATTAACTGAAATTAAGCTATTTGTTTAAAAAAAATTGTTTTAGCAAATAGCTCGTTTTTCAACCCAAGAAATCAAGTTTTAATAAAAAAGATAAATCTTTATTAAAAAAACAATAAATTTTTAAAAAGCGAGCTTATTTTTTAACTAATCAAAGAAAGTAACACAAGACAAAGTTTTGTTTAAACTTAGGAAAGATAACGATTTTTCTATTCAAATATATTAAATTGAAGAAAAAAAATTAATTTTGAAGCCAAAGAAGCGAATTATTAACAAAGCAGTTAAATTTTTAAGCAGAAAATATTTTTTTTTTTAACGAGAAAATTCATTTTCTGTCAAAAAGTTGCATTTGCATAAATATAGTTTAACTTTTAAACAAAAAAAAAAATAGTTATATTTGTACATAAAAAAATAATTCTCAAAAAAATTCTTTAACAAAATATGTATACTTTCAGCAAATAATACGAATTTTCATATAAAATTATGAATCTTAAAAAAATTTAAAGTCCAATAAAAGGTTTTATGCTAAAAGATGATGTGTTAATCTAAAGGATAAATTTTATAAAAAACAAAACAGTTAAATTGTAAACCAATAATGTAAACTTAAAAAATATACATAAATTAAAACAAAATATTTCAAATTTTAGCAAAAAAAAACAAGTTTTTAACTAAATAGATTAATTTTTATCTTAAGAAGATGATCTTCTAATAAAAAATATAAAATTTTAAATAAAAATATAATAATTATATTGTAAGTTAAAAAAATCAACTCTCGACTAAAAAAGTTAATTTTTTAACAAAAAAGTTACATTTTCAACAAAAGATATGGGTTTTCCACTAAAAATATGAATCTTAAAAAAATTAAAGTTCAAGAAATGTTTTATCCTAAAAGATAATTTTTTAACCAGGAAGATGAATTTTCCTTCAAAAATATTTAAATTCTTAACTAATTATATACATTTTATAAAAATTTACACTTTTATCACTGATAACTAACTAGTTTAATTTTTAACTAAAATCGATAAATTTTCAACCTAATAGTTACGTTATCATAATTACTTTTAAACCAAATTGTAGAATTTTAAAGCAAAAAACAAAATTAACAAGATCTATTCAGACTAATTTCTACTTTTTACGTAAAAGGATGAATTTTTATTTAAGAACTGGAAAAGATCAATTATCAGTATAAAATATCAACCAAAAATCAAATACTTGCATTGTTAATTGAAAAAATTAAATCTCAACAACTAAAAAATCGATTTTTTAAACATAAAGATGATTTTTTTTCAATAAGAATATTATTATTAATGTTATACCAGAAAAGATGAACTCTCAACGGAATACGTTATATTTTACCAAAATTGTGGAATTTGAGAGCTAACAAAAAATTATTTATGAAACGGTTAAATTTTCAACGCAAATATATGATTTCTCATCAATAAACCTAATTTTGTAAAAATAAATAAAATTTACATAAACTTAGCTTAATTATTAACTAAATAGCTAAATTTAAACATATAATAGGTATTTTGAACGAAAAAATTAATTTTCAAGCGAATAATTTAATTTTTTTTGTATAATTGTAAAATACTTAACCAAACAAGATTGATTTGAACCCAGATTTACTTTTCAGCCAAAATAATGAATTTTCAATCAATAATAGAAATGCATTTTTAAATAAAGTAATAAATAATTTAAAAATATGTTTCATTTTATTTAAAATGTCAAATCATAAAAATTAAATTTTCATCAAATAAGTTAAGCCCAGAATATGATTTTTAAACCCAGAATGTAAATTATAAAGAAATGAAATTATTAAAATTTGAACAAAGAAGATAAACCTTTAACAAAAAAATGAATTTAAAACAAATTAGTTCAACTTTCAGGCAGAATGTTCGCATTTTTTTAGCGAGTTCTAATATATAAAAAGAGCCTCCGTCCCTCGCGCAGGGAGTGATTCCCGGCGAGACGTCTGCAATCGTCAAGCGTTCGCTCCGGACTGTGGTCGGAGGATAAGTCTCGAAGGTTGCTGACTGACCCCCTCCCACGAGGCGTACGGGTTCACGACATCCTATGTGTATATTTTTCTTTCTTTTTTTTTTATTATTTTCCTTTCATTTTTGACTGCTAATGCTAGAAATGGAAAGGCATAGGCAACCAGGATACACAAATTATAGTATAAGACAAAGATATATATTTATTTATAAAACCGTGAAAACTGAACACTTTGATAGTATGTCCTACGATGAATAAGCTCATAAGATTTATAATTATTTGATCATTTGCGTCTATAATCTTTCTCGGTCTGTGTACATGTATGTCTCTTTAAAATCTCGCGTTTAAATCTATCTAATCTAACTCTATGTTAAATGCCAAGAATACTTACTGCCTTAATTGAAAAATTAGAAATCTCTACTAAAGGTGGATAGTGTGAATGATTTTAGTATGGCTTATCACAGCAAAACTGGGTTATGCATTTCAAGGTGCTATCAAAGCCAGGAGGAGGTGAGGCTATCTCCAGACAAAGCTCGCGGATACCTAGGTACTCTTAGTAGAGTTAATCAAGATAATGAGCGCTCCAGATGAAACTGGCGGATGCCTGTTGTACGCTCCAAAGGCTTGGAGGATTGCTCGCCAATCAGGCTGGCGCACGAGTGACGTTCTCTGGCCGTGCGCATCCTCTTATGGGCCGCTCCCCTCCTTGGCTTGCGCTGGGCGGTGTTTGAATGCCCTGCGGCGGGGACCGCTGGTTTATCCCGTTGGCCGTTTCGAGTCACGTGCCCTTTTGACTCGACCGGGTGGGGCTCATGGAACGCTTTCAGCGGTGGCTGACCCTCGTTTCACGCGCTTTCGATGTCGAGAACGCCGAATAAAGTTAAGTGCGTGTTACATAATAATTCAGTTAGAATAGAAGCAAAAGAAAGCGAGGAAAAGGGAAGAAAATTTAAGTTTCCTGAAAATAAAAAAAAATAAAATTCTTAAAAATGCATCATTAGGAAACATAAAAAATGTTATCAAAGTTCGTAATGTTAATTCAACTGACCCCCCCCCCCCCCTCCCTCTACATGCAAAAACCATGGTTTTTTTATGACCCCTTTCCTCCTAAAATTTGAATCATTTTCTATGAAAGAACCTACATTTTTATTATCAAATTATAAAAAAAAAATTCAGATGAAATTCAGATCTTTAAGGGGCTTAAAAAAAACTCGGGCATTCGCGACATACATAATAAGTCTTTAAGCATGCATTGCTTAATGTAATATTACAGTTTTTTAATATAAAATAAATATCACTACCAATTTTTTTCAAAAAATAATATTCCTATTATTTACAGGTGCCAGCTGGATTGGGAAACCAGGAAATAAGCGAAGAGTTTTGATACGGGGGAAAACCGGGAAATGACAGTGAATTTATTTTTTAAAGCGGAATTTTTACAAAAATTTAGAAGAAAAATTTGCCCGAGTTTGATTTCCAACGTTTTTAAAATAATTAGTATAATTACTTTCTTTTTCAATTATAACATTATTCAGTTTATAATGCATAATTCAAAAGTCTTCTACTTTAAAAATTTTTTATTTTAGATTTTCATTTTTAGCATTTAAAGAATTTTAAAATGCAGTTTTGAGCACTATACAATTATAAATTAAAAGCGCATGAAGTTTGAATTTTTGTTATAAAAACCGTTTCTAGTGGATCAATTGTAAATATAATTATTTTCAACGAGGAACAATAATTGATTTGTTAAAACGATTCAAAATCCGTACAGAATTAAGAATTTCCATATTTTACCGTTAAAAATTAACCTATTCAATTCGAAAGTCTTAGTCATTAAAAAAATACAAACGTCCGAATGATACTTTATAAACTATTTTTCACTTGAAAATAACTTGATAATAATGTATTTTGTAATTCAAGGCTTTCACTGAATTGAAAATATTGTTTTGGTCTAAAATATTCAACTTTTGATCTATTCGATATTAATTTTTTTAACTAAGAAAAAATTTATTTAACATTTAGCTTTTTAACATTTAATATTTAATATTAAGCTTCTTATTTCTGAAGTTTGAATTGAAAACAAATATTTAAAGTTAAACAATTTGAAACTAAATTGTTTTACATGTAAAGCCTTGAATCGTTAAGATTTCGAAGAGCTTTTAAACTTTGAGCGTTACAATTTTGACTGCTTTTAGAAAAAAATATTTAATTTGCAAATTGAAATAGTTCAATTTTAGGTTTTTAAAAATCGTATGAACACTTATTATTCGTACAAAAAATCCAAATAATTTGAAGAGGTATTCAGTTCAGATGTTAAAAAAAATTCAAAGTTAATTTAAAACTTGAAATGATTTTCATTAATTTAAACAAAGTGTTTATCAGCAAAATTCGGCTATTCATACCGAAATTTCAGCGCAAATAGCCACATTACAATTTAAAACAAAATGTGGAATTTTTCAGATTTCCAGAAGAAAATTAGAAATTTTTGAAGAATTCTGAATTTCTTAAAAAGAGTAAAAACATTTTCGTAAGATTCCTAGGAAAATTAAAAATAACATTTCTTTCAAAAATATTCTTTTAAACGAATATTCAAAAAGATCTGCGAAGATTTCCAAAACTTTTAAAAAAGCATCTGCAAGATTTTAAGATTCTTTTTTTAAATTTAAAGGATTTTCTTAAAATTGTTGGCAAAAAATTCATTAGAAAATTTATTTAAAAATTCTAAAAACATTGCATAAATAAATTTGGAGCTGAATGAATTTAAGACAACTTCTAGATTTATCGGGATTTAAAAATAAAATTCTGAAACTTTTCAAAGGTTTTTAAAGAACTTAACGTGGAACCAATTTGACTTCTAATTGAAAAAGTGTTCATTTTAAAAATTTTATTCATTTAATTTTTAACGTTTCTAGCTTAAAATTATTCAAAATAATATGATAATAAAAATGTTTACTTCAATGATTCCTCAATTAAGAATATTAAAAATTATTACGTAAATTTATATTTATAGAATTAAACCTGAATCTTTGAATTCATTAACTTTTAACATTTTTAATTTCTAAATTTTTCAGTTTATCCAAACCTCGTTAAATCTTGTTAAATTGTAAAGTGTCAGTACCCTCTATTTTTACGTGTAAATTATTTTGCAATTAAATAAAAAAAAATTTAAATTTAAAAACTTATAAATTTCTAATTTTAAAAATTTTAAATTCAGGAGTGTCATTTTGAGTGCTTTACCTCGTTGTTTATTTTTTAATGCCGCAAATTGAAAAATGGATTGCTTTAGGGAATGACCGGACATTTGTTTCTTTGATTAAAATAGCCAACCAATATTTAATTTTGTGAAATAAGGTCAAGCGTCCTTTTTCGCCTGAAAAATTGCAAAGCGCGAGCTAAAACTGTATGACGGGTTGCAGCCATCGAGTCTAGTTTCAAGTCAAATAAAATCTGCAAAAACAGCATCTTCGACGCTCATAGTAATACATGATGTGATAATAGAATAAAATAATAAAAATAAATAATAACAAATGATGATAATTTTCAAGTTAAAATTTAAGAAATTTAAATGAGATTAAACTCAAATCTAAAATCCTATTGAACGTCAAATATTCAAGTTAATATGAAGAATTCCTAAAAATAAAAACAAGAATTTAACGATCAAATCTGGACAAACACTGTTGAGTGTTGTCCCCTTTTTTATTTTTTCCCAGAAGGAAAGGGATTTTTTTTTTAAATTGCAATAGGAACCTTTTATGCTAATTGTTCATATTTTCTCGGTAGATTCTTGGTTTTATCTTCAGGAATATTTCACAGTAATTTCTACATTAATTTTATAGGACGCAAAAAAATACTTTAGCGGCATAACACGTTATTATTAATTACTTTTTTTTTGTAATATTTTATTATAATTCTATAAGGACATAGATGCTCTAGTTTTAGATTTTATTTAACTCGAATTTGAATCAGCTGAATGCCGACCAGCATACAGTATTAGCTGGCGCGTTGCACTTTTACAGGCGCAAAAGGACGCTACATTTGAAATTGCGATAAAAGGCAACAACAAGGACATTTTTAGAAAAAATTGCTTTGTTCCTTAATTAAAATTGCCCCTAGATGATGGAATTTAAATATTGCTATGAAAAATGCACCCTCGTAGACGTATTATGTATGTGGCGAAAGCCCCAGTCATTTTAATCGCCTTAAAAATGACTTTTGATAAAAAAAACAGAAAATATACAATTTTCGATACAATTGAGGCAATACCTGCACACAACAACATTAGTTAAACCTATTTCATTTGGAGAGGCACCTTGACGCGTTTTGTGCCCAAGTTCTAAAGCGGAAGCGTCATCAGTTTGATGTGACTCGTGAAGTCCATTCAGGCCATTCAAGTTTCGATCGAGTAAGCAACTATCTGGAATTGCTGGTGAGATAGAGTCTGGAATTGTGCGCTGATGGAGAAAGTGGTCTTCCTGGGGCTGAGTACATCTTGTGTGAGGAACCGATTCAAGGTTTGTTTTCTCGTCCTGAATCGACCAAGCGGAAATCGATTGTGGCGGGATTCGACTGCTTTTCTCTCTCTTCAATAAACGTTCGCTAGGCCACTTATCTTCCGGAGAGGCACGCTTCCGCTGCACGAATGCTGGCAAAGAGGCTCTGGGACGAAAGCTTTTATGCGCTTTGTATTCAAAAATGCCTCGACCTTGCTCTCCCCAATTTCCGGTTCGTTGATCATTGATTCCGGTACTTGACCCTTCCCCCCACTTGTTTCACATTTTTTTCCACGAAATTCTCTTCAGCGCGATTGAAAAGTAATCATTTTGTCAATAAGATCTTTGGGGTGAAATTAGAATTTTTGGAAGGGAATTTTGTTTTGAAAATTTGTGTAAGTTAGCTATAATAAATCTTTCACAATAATCTTAAAAATCAAATTGTTTTCTTCTTTTTTTTGAAATATTAAAAAAAAATTCAGTTTGTAAATTAAAAGGCACGTAAATTTTTTCCGGAAATGTTACAAACGGTAACAAGAAATTTTTTACCAGTTCAATATATTTCAGAAATGTAGAATATACTCCAGGAAAGCAGAAAGTCCAGAAAATTCAAGGATTTCATATGAAATGGAGAGAAATGAAAGATTTGATAGAATTCAGGGTAATCAGTGATTTTCATAAATTTAGCAAACCTGTAAAATTTGCATTTCTTCAAATATAAAATTCTGCATTTTTAAAAGAGAAATGGAAATTGTTTATTTTATGTTCTGAAACTTATAAAAAAGTGATGTAATAATATCGTATCATTTTTTTGCAAGACAAATATAAAATTTCAATTTTAATTACTTTAAATTAAAAAATATTAATTCTGTCAGTTTTAAAATTGATTAATTTTTAGTTGCAAGATATACTAGATTTAGGATTTTTTCATTCGCTTAAAGTTTTGAATTTAAAATTAAATAATTATTTCCTATCGTGTGCCAGAAATTTTAGGCATTTCAATTAAATAATAATTATTCAAGGAATCATTGGTCATCATTTTCAAAGGTTTAAAAATAACTGTTACTCAACCATTTTTAATTCTGAAAGCTAATCAACAAATTAAAACCTTTATTAAATTTTGTAGAAACTTCTTGCTACTGAAAACTAAACTCTTGAGTTTTGTAGAAAATTAGACACTTAAAAATCCGACATTTGAATTGTATTGATAATTAGTCTATGGAAAGTTTAAATGACGAATTTTATTAACATAAGTTCAATTTTCAATCAGAAAATACGAATTTTAAAGAAAATGGATTAATTTTGTACTAAATAGTTCAACTGACAACTTAAAAAGAATGCATTTTTCAATAAAAATTAAATGGTGTGATTAAAAAAAAAATAATTTTTATCAAAATACTTGAATTTGAAATCAAATATCTAGTAGAATGAGAGAATACTCTAGTAAAGAGAAAATTAAAAAAAATCATTTTTTCACAAAGTTGTTCAATTTTCTATCACAAAAAGATTAATTTTCTTTCAAAAGACCAGAAAAGTTCAATTTTCCGTAAAAAGAGTAATTTTCGACAACAAAAGAACACAATTTTCAAACAAAAAAGATTTAGAGAATATGTGGGATTTCATCATTCTTAAATTCAGGAAACTTCTTCAATTGAAGAATTTTAGAGTATTAGACGATTTCAAAAAAATTAGTAAAAATCAAGGGTTTTAAAAGTATCTAAGAAATTCTAAACATTTAAGTAATTTTGAGAATTTAAGAAATTTTAGAAAGCTTTGACGTTTAGGGACTTCAAAATATTCCAGAAGTCAGAAAAATCATCATTCTCAAATTCAGGGAACTTCTTCAATTGAGGGAACTCAGAGTTTTAAAGGATTTCAGGAAATTTTTAAAAATCAAGTATTTGCAAGAATCTAAGGAATTCTGAAAATTTAAGGAATTTTAAAAATTTAAGTAATTCACATAATTTAGGAATTTGGAAAAGTTATGGCGTTTAAAAAAATCAAAATATTCCAGAAGTCAGAAAAATCATCATTCTCAAATTCAGGGAACTTTTTAATTGAGGGAATTCAGAGTGTCAGAAAATTTCAACAAATTTATAAAAACTAAGGATTTAAAAGTATCTAAGGAATTCTGAAAACTCAAAGAATTCTAAACATTTAAGTAATTTTGAGAATTTAAGAAATTTTAGAAAGTTATGACGTTTAGGGACTTCAAAATATTCCAGAAGTCAGAAAAATCATCATTCTCAAATTCAGGGAACTTCTTCAATTGAGGGAACTCAGAGTTTTAAAGGATTTCAGGAAATTTTTAAAAATCAAGTATTTGCAAGAATCTAAGGAATTCTGAAAATTTAAGGAATTTTAAAAATTTAAGTAATTCACATAATTTAGGAATTTGGAAAAGTTGTGACGTTTAGGGATTTCAAAATATTCCAGAAGTCAGACAAATCATCATTCACAAATTCAGGGAACTTTTTAATTGAGAGAATTCAGAGGGTTAGAGTATATCAACAAATTTATAAAAACCAAGGATTTGAAAGTATTTAAGGAATTCTAAAAATTCAAGGAATTCTAAACATTTAAGTAATTCTAAGAATTTGAGGATTTCAGAGAATTCAAGGAATTGAAAAATTTCATTGAATTTAGAGAATATTTAGGATTTCATCATTCTCAAATTCAGAGAACTTCTTAAATTGAGGGAATTCAGGATCTTAGAGGATTTCAAGAAATTTATAAAAATGCAGGATTTGAAATATTTCAATAAATTCAGAGATTTTCAAGATATCTGTCACTCATTATTAAAAAAATAAACAGTGTTCATCTTAATTATGTAAAAATTACGATTTTTTCATTGAAAATGTTTGAAATTTGATATAATACCACTTTCTTTAAAATGAAACTAATCTTGCAAATATGTAAAAAAATGGGTTAAAAAACCGCATAAATAATTTTTTTGTAATTATGTAAAGTAGAAAATCAGAAGTTGAACCAGCAGCTGTGGAAGCTTCTTTTCCTGGATTTTTCTCCGAATGTCTGGAATGTCCGCATGTCTCCTCTTTCCATAATTCAGTCGTAATATTGCGGCTGCACGCGACGAGAGCTCGACGAAAGCACGCGTCCGCAAATACCGAGAGCAGAAGAGCGATCCAAGATCTAAGAGAAACAGAGTAAAACTTCCATTAAAATATTGTAATCAAGCTGACAACCTCCGGCGGTTCAGGAAAAAAATCTACTAAAAACGAAAAAGATCTCATCCACTTTTCTCTTTCCCCCTTTCTTAATAACACATTCTACCATTTTCAAAAATAAGAAGAAATAGTATCTTCATTTTTATCACCTAAAAATCACAAACTTTGATGCAGCCTTGTCGATAAAAAATATTTATATTTCTGACCTTTGTAATAGGGTTTTTCCCCCACTAGTATTTAAAATAATAGTAAAGGAATTATTTCAGAATGTAAAATCAGAAAAAAAATTAAATAAAGATTTTTTGACAATTTTTTCAGTATTGAAAAATTGTTTATCGTTTGGGGTCGTTTTCTAGGGTTTCACAGGGATTCTTACCATAGCTATTTTCCTTAATATTACGAATAAGGATTTTTGATTGCGAAAAATTACCCGCAAATCACGGAATTTGATTTTTTATCTTTTTTAAAATTTATTTTTGTCTATTTTAACAGCGGGTGGTTTTTAAGAAGGTTTTACGATTTGTTACCCCCTCTATTATATATCTATAATTTTTATGGGTAAAAATTTCCGAAAACATAAAAAATTTTGTTTCGAGTTTCTATCAATTTACAAATCTTAAATTACTAGCGGTGGGTTTTTACGAAGGTTTTTTAATGTATAAAATCACCTAACAGTTATGAACTTTAATGTTGCTGGAACATTTTCAAGGAGTTGTTGGCATTTTTTTTTTCAATTGCAATTTTTTAATTAAGAAAAACATAATCGTTAAATATTTAGCAATATTTGAATCTCTATTTATGATGAACGAATTGAAAAAATTATCCAAATCAATGAAATTTAAATTAAATTGTTTGATATATAAAGTCTTAAATCGTTAAAATTTCGAAGAGAAAATTAAAAACTTGAAATGATTTCAAATAATTTA
>JAAAKG020144496.1:0-11110 GCA_010014905.2 Druon quercuslanigerum
ACCTCCGTACCCGTTGTCATGCTCAGTCACGAATTAACGAGACCCCCACCTATAATATTATGTCACGTTCTTTCGATACCCCTACCCATTCACATTTGGTTTAATAATAATAAAATACTTTTCTGAATCTTCTCAAATATATAAGTCAATCGTTACACAGACATAATCCAAAATATAAACCTCAGCATTTAGAATTTTATTTTTCTCAAAGTACATATGAAACAACTAGAAGTTATATGGCCTTAATACTTTTTAGTTTGTGAATTAAAGATCAGAAAACCCTCCGTGCAACCACGCGCAGAATGGGACCAGGCCCCCCGCCCCAGCACCTCGTTGCGTGAGATCATAAATAACGTTCACTTTTGAGACTCCTAATGATTTTAAATGCTTAATCCCGAATGTTAAACATTCAAGCATGTCTAATTTCCTATCTTTTTTCTCCACATTTGTTCAATTTTGACTTTGGAATTCATTCATTTATCTCGACGACAACAACTTCGTCGACTTCAAAATCAAAGTTTGCGAAATCATGCATTGCTTCGCCTTTCTTCTAAGGTGAAGGATGAGGAATCAAGCAAAGTAACTGCTGGAAACTTCGTTTTAGCTGATCAGACTTCAACTAAGCAACAGACTGAAGATAGTATCAGGCACATTTGTGTGGACTCTTCAGTAGAAGATTATAATACTGAGAGTGAAGTTCATGAAGAGGCGTCTTACGCAGAGGGATAGAAGGACGACGCTGGTATGGAATATGTGGCTGACTATATTGATGAAGTTCCAAAGGAGGAAGAATAAGCTGAATTTTGGGAGAACCTTGATTTATATTCTGATGATGAAAATGATGAAGGAAATCCACCAGAATTAACTCTGTAAGAGAAAGTAGGTGTTTCGGCTCGCTCGTAATGAATTGCCAGTGGATGCGAGAACTCTTAGGCACGCCACGATAAGCATCAGACATAAATTCTTGTGAATCGGAAACATACTTGCATTATGGCCTTGAAAGAGCGCTTACAGCTTTAGTAACGAAGATGCCTATGGGTTCTTTAAGAGACCACATTTTCATTGACATTAATATTGATGGTTTACCACTTACCAAAAGCTCCAAGAGCCAGTTGCGGCCTATATAGACAAAAATAGCTGGTGTGATTTACCCAGAAGTTTCTCTTATCAGTGCCTACCATGGTTACGAGAAACTCAAGTTAATTGATCGCAGAGTTCGAGGTAAAATTAGTATATTTGAGACAGTTCAGCGAGAAGCATGGTAACTTGCACCAAATCTTATAACGGATACTTTGGATGCCCAAGGTGTATAGATGAGGGTGATTATATAAATCATCGAATGTGTTTCCTTAGCACAAATAGCGAGTTAAGGAGCAACGAGTCTTTTCTGTTGCGGAAAAATACAGAGTACTGCAGATTACTGCTCATTGGATTCAACATTTGAGCGATAATGCTTTAACGAATTGTTACGTTACTCCTTTCCAATTGTGGTTTATTGCCTCGACAGGGAACGTAGCTTTAATGAAAGGGCGCCTGTAACCGTTGGTACTTATATTGGATCGTCATTGTAGTCCTCCTTTCGTAGCTGGTGTTTCGGAGCCACGTGCCTTTCTATGCTTTCGAAGTACTTGCGAAGCACGCGAGTCGCACATCGATGTCTCTCTCCGCGAGACATCGATGAAATACGGCCTAACCTTCTGAACGGGCCGGATAGGCTAGGAAGCGTCTTGCAGTTGTATCCCCCTTCCGTGGGGTTACGACTTCGTTTAGCAGCCTTAGGGTAGCTGGATTATGTCCATCCAAAATGGGCGCAGCCGGGTAAAAGAGAAGACCCTCCTCTATGTGTCTGTTGGTTACCAGGCTCTGATCTTGTGTCGGTTCAACCGGTATCAGAATTCTCTGGGCGGATGAAAATTTGGCCCGGATACTCTGACGTAGACCACGAGCCCTTCTGAGATTGTTCGAACCTGGGGGTAGCTGGAGCAGTCGACCGCTGGAGAGGGAATATCCTGGTGACCGTCGTATTTGGCCGAAACACCTCCTGGTGATCGTCGAGGATTAGACGGAACGCCTCCTGGTGACCGTCGACGATGGGACGGAACACCTCCACGTGACCGTAGACGGTGGTCTCTTGTTCAGCCCTATTCACTCACTGAAGACTCTGCCTCCTCTTGTTCCTTCACATAATCCCATGCAGCAGGTACCACTTAGGGACTTTTCTACCTAGGGTGGTAACGACTGAATGTGTTTGAAAGAGTAAGGAGACAAGTATTGGCAGAGGTGAACTCGGGAATGAGTGGTATCTGATAAGGACTAGGTTTTTTATAGCTCTTAAAAGAGCAGGTGTTTTTTTTAAGGTTATTAATTTGTAGACTCGTTGTAAGGATAATGGTTTCTTATTTGTATTCTCCCGAGGTTGGAGCGTAGAGGGAATGCAGTTTCGCGAGTTTATCCCTACCCTGCCGTCCTTGCAGACAGGTGCGCCGATGTTGTAATTGCACGCAAGTACTCGTATCTGGCGCGTGTTTTCTCTATTCTCCGTCTCTTCTGCGTTATAATTTTCTTAGACAATAAATGCGTTAAAGATTATTGAATCTAGCTGTAACTTTATCGCCAAATTATCAACTCCTAATACTAAATAATGATAATATCCCTACAAGAGTATAATAACAATATGAATAATGACCTATAAAATATATAGTTATAAAGATAATAATATAAAGTATAATTTAATAATAAGAATAGCCCTTTAATGTAATCGTAAGTTATTCTGGTACCTACTTGACCATAGCATAACCGAAGCAAGCTCGTCAAGGCGAGAGTTGGGAAAGTTGAATATTTTGAGAGTAAAAATTCCAATCTGCGGTTCTCAAATTCGAAGTTTCTCCGCTCTCCCTTTTTATGCGTTAGGATGTATATCAAAATGGAGCCATTCACCAATCTACAGCCTAACCCTTTGAGAACTACCTGCGAACGTTAAAAACTATGATCGGCAAACTCGCAAACGTATCTGCATTTGTATAATTTATGTAAAGGAATCTCAGGTTTCGGTAATACTCATGAATTTTCTAATTAATAACTATTGATAAATCTACTCCTAGTTTTACATAAAACTGTGGAATTGCAACAAATATTGAAAATCAATTGTGTCGTTTATCAAGCGGTGATGAGAATGTGTTTAATATTCTGCCAAATAACAAACTATGTACCTGGAAAAAGGGAATTCCTAGCTTTTTGAATTATAGTAGAAAATTGTGTGAATAATTATAATTTTTACCTGAAACAGGGCATTTGAAAGGAAACTAAAGAAATTTCGTTAAGCATTATAATTTCTACTTTGGAGCAGGGAATTTCGTAAAAAATTTGAAGTTTGTCCTGAAAGAGGTAATTTTTTACATGAAAGGGGAAATGTTTCAAGTGAGAATTCTTTTAATTTGTTTGAATTTTAACATTCGTTTTTTCCAATAAATATTTAACAGAATTTGAAACTTCCATCTTCCAAATTTTATAAAAAAAGGGAGTTACCAAGTTTTCTACTTGACCGTTAAATCGGGAAACGACCGGGAAGTTTGTTCACCAACAAAAATCCGGGAATTTTATTCAGTGACCGGGATTTTTATCTTTAATATACTCATATATAAATTAAAGTGGTTTCATATATTTTATTACTTTAATTTTAAGGTGAGGCAGTGAATTACCTGAGAAAATTAGAAAGTCAATAGAAATCTAAGTTGTGACATGGATTTTAAGTAAACAAGTATAATTATGAGTTTAGGACAGGGAATTGCTCTAAACAATGATAATTTTTACTTTAAGTCGGGGAATGTTAGCGTCACGCCCTACTTCAAAAACATTGAATTTCGTAGATAATTATAATTTCCATTTTGGTACAACGGTTTCTAAAAAAATGATAATTTTTACTTTAGGACAGTGATAAAAATCTCTGTACCAAGTGAGAATTTGTCACATTTATTAAATTTCTTTCTTCCAATTTTGGAACAAGGGAGTTACAATATTACGGAATTATGATAGAATATTTTGTAAATAAATATAATTCTGACTTAAATTTCTGAAATATACCAAAAATTATCTGATATTACAATTGAGAATTATAACACTTATCCACAATTCCTTTTTTTTTGGATCAGAAATTTTTTGAATCTTTTGAAATGTACAAAAATCTTCTGAACTTTTTTAAACTTTTGAACTCTTTAAAACTGACCGGAAAAAATTTACGATTGACCGGGAATTTTAAATCATCCTTCGGATAGACACTTCGGTTCTTATATTTCTAAATTATAATTAAAAATCTTGTAAATAAATATAATTCTGATAATTCTGAAAAAAACTTGACCGAACTTTACCCGAAAAGCTTTCGGTCTCAAAATACAAATAAAAGAGCAACCACGGCCAAGGAAACCCCGCGGTAAAAAGGAAAAATAATAAAAGGCGATAGAATTGAGACACTGGCTCGACGTTTAGAATAAATCACTAGAGGCACTCAGAAGGTTCAAGCCTGGCAATGGTGGAAGTGAAGTCTATAACCCGTGGACAGGTGAAGTTCCGCCATTACTCAGCTTGCCGAATAATAAGAAGGATTTACCTTTGACATGCTGTTTCCCCTTTTTTCTGTTAAAGAAATTCGGTAGTTCTCTTTCAAATATTTCCTTTCTCCCAACAGTATTTCCTTTATTCCTGACCTCAAGTCGCGACACCTCTTTTCACCCGGTGACCAAGAACGAAAAGTGACAGACTTTTTCAAACGCGCCAAGACCGTTGACTCGAACGGTGCTCGCGTCTGGGCATTATCAAGACCATAATAATTAATGTTTAAGTTATAAAATTTACATCGGTATTGGAATTTCCCACTTTCCAAAGCACGTCTAGTGGAGAGACTGTGAACTAATATTTGCTATTTAAACTATGAACTACTTCTTAATACAAATAACGCAACTAAAATCATCGACGTAACTAATCGTAAGCATAAGCGCACTAAATCTAGATTCCGACCTTCGTGAAACCTTTTAACGAAAGAGGTTCCATGAATCTCGGAAAGTTCCCGGCTTTTATTTTGAGCGGGTAAGTTTAAATTTCACAAAGTGGATGGATACAACTGTAAGGTAAAATAATTAATAATTGCGTGTTTAACGCGCGCATATAGCGTAACATAGCGTGATATATTCCGGAGTTGGACATACTTCACGTTCAACTTCGTGCGGAAAAGTTCAAATTGTATCAAAGTTGATCATCGGATTATACTTGAATACTCATATAAAATGGTTCCTATACAATTAAATTATGACCTAAAACGTAAATACAAGCCTGATGCAAGTTGCGTTACGCTAACGTGACAATTACTCAAACTCGACCTGACCAGGGCACGCATGCGCATAAGTTCTAATATACATTCCTGTGTCTCTGAACTTGGTTCCATAAAGTTTTAATTGATTCTAAGAACATTTAATGCCCAGTGAAAGACTTCATGTAGACAAGACCCTGGTTAACTCATAGGTTGACAATATACGTAAGTTACCGAGTTCTACCGTTTACAAGTTCTTATTACTCGGTGCTCGCTCGTTAAAGTGTCGAATCTCGAAGTTTCGGTCCAGTGTATAGTCCATCCAATGACAGTTGAGGCCAACCTTGCCAAATTTTTAATCATTTGTTGCATGGTTGCCCAGGGACGTCAATTATCGAGGCAATATGGCGTTGCTCCGGTTTAAAGTGGCATTGATCAGGCCGAGTTCCTAAGATCAGAATAGTATAATCGGCCGTGGCTCTGTGGTGTTAAGTCTTATTAAAAGGACATAAGATAATTGCAAGCTGACGACTGAATGAAGAATCTCTAGTTCAGGTGTTGAGGCCCGCTATCTCGTGTGCGGGTCGGAAACTATAGGCGCATTGATAAATTAAGCAAGACCTAAGAAGTGACGACTTATCCCTTGCCTCCGTTATGTTGTTGCTATCCTCCGAGATTTGACAGGTCGAGGTTAGTTGAACATGAAATCAAGCGCACACAGAAACATAAATGGCAATGTAAGACAACTTTCGATGGATGCTTTGGTCGGGATGAATTTCGTACCTGGTCATTGTGCTTCTGGTCGGTTGGCCGTTTAAACAACTCGTAAAAGCCTGAAGTGAAAGGTAAGTTAAAATTTACCCTCCTTGGGCACCAGGTTAAAAGAGGTGCGGCGACTTGAGATCAGGAATCAAGGAAATCCTGTTGGGAGAAAGGAAATGTTTGAAAGAGAACTACCGAATTCCTTTAACAGAACAAAAAAAAAGGAAAAGAGCATATCTTGTGATTTATTCTAAACGTGGAGCCAGTGTCTCAAGTCTCTCGCGTTTTATTATTTTTTCTTTTTACCGCGGGGTTTCCTTCACCGTGATCCCTCGGAGTCGTTTCGTTCGTTGCGCAAGATTAGGGTTTCGCGCCTTCGACCGCGTGGTCGCCGCATAGTCCGTTCCTCTTCTTTAGTTTCATTTTCAACAGTTTGGTCTAATTTTGGGCCACTCGTACGAATTGTCATAAAGTAAATTATGAAAATAAAGTCCTTTTTCTTTTTATTGTACGTTGCTGGTCGTTGTGGTTTAGAGACCCCACCCCTGAGTTCCCCAGATCCTCGGATATTCGTAATGGTAAATTTCAGTCTTTTATTTTTTGCCGGGCTAAAGTTAGTGTATTAAAAGTTATTGCTTCCGTTTTGTGTTTAATGGTTCGGCTGGCGCTCACCTAATCTTATTTTTTGACGACATATATACGTATATGGACACTCACGTGGAGATATTCGTATATATCTCTTAACAATACATAACCGCCCTTCGACACGTGGTAATAAACCAGCAACCGCAATATATAATATAACGACAGGGAAAACATTTATGCGCACAATAAACTCTAGTATGTCAATTTGGAAAAATATATAATTATAATATAACGGCAAATTAGGATGTTTTAGTAATATTTTTCGAATTTTTTCCATACCATACCATTGTAACCCTCGAGTTACAAGGGTTCCCTGTAAATAGGCAAAAGTAGTATTTCTAATGTGAGTGTTCTAAAAAGTAGCATCCCACAGGAGAAAAGCTATAGCGCAGACTCTAGCAACTCCCTCTTAAACGACGTTACAGAAGATCGAGAAGGGAGAACTGGAATGAGACTATAAAAAGAGCAACCCACCCGAAAAACGGAGTTTCGGATCTTGTAGCTGAAAATCACAGATCGCAGAGTCGAATGACTAGGAGAAGCCGAGAGTCTAAACCCTCTGGAACTTGTTCGATAGTTCAACTCTGAAAGAATAAAATTTCAACTTATTGGAATTTTATTCGGTTAAGTTCTCTCCACGAGAGCCCAGTTGGATAGTATCCTCTGAAGCTGTCAACAAAAGAGACTTATCTTTAATGACATTTGCGGGTCAGAGTTATGAAATCTCAGACATTATTTTTACAGTGTCTCCGAGTTTCCGAGCCTCCGATTATTCTAAGGGTAAAATTCCCTCATTTTAAATTTTATTTCTAAGGCTGAAGCCTCAGTTTTCGAGAAATATTATATTTTCCGAATTTTATCTCCGCTTTCTCGAGCAAGTACAGGAGTAAGAGCGCACTCGAATTAAACAAATGGTCAACGACCCTTATCTTTCTGCGCTAGAATTGAGTCAAGCGGTTAAGTACGAGCTTTTGGTCTGCTCGAATATTTTGCCCAGAGTGGGATGGACCCTGGTAGCTTTCTGAAACATTATTGAATTTTAATTTTCTAAATAATTACTTTTATAGAAGATTTGAATGCGTATTTTTTTTATGGCAAAAAGTTGTAACTTTATTAGTTTTTGAAAGAGTGGGAAAAAACACGATTTGTTCACTGCATACAATTTTCGTATTTTTCTACTTCAACTCGCTCTATAGCAGAAACCATTGGGACTGTTAACTTATAATTTGTACGAGTTATGTTTGAAACTATACTCAAGATTGTGGAGCGATTAAAGTTTATCCTTTTTGTTTTGAAAAAAAGTTTATAATTTTTTTTTAGCAAGTGCACGAAGAATGTTTGAATATTTTTTATCGAAAAGTCTATCGCGGTCAATTTAAACAATCGTTAATTTCCCGTGGAGGAAATGTTTAGTAGAATCTATGGAAGTTTTCTAACAATTTTTCCCCATGTCTGCTTGGAATCTCTCTTCTTCTAATGCGTTCGGTGACAGGCGAAAAACGAGACACACTTGCGAAAGTCTAGCCTCGTTAGGAAAACTCCGTTTTTATATTATTTGATTTTAACAGACAAAAAATTATGTTTTTTGACAATTTTTTTTCTCCTGGTTTGGATTTTTTCTAAGCTGTTTCTTGTTATGCAGCATTGAATTTCGAGTAGAAGGATTCGCATCCGTTCGTTTTTCGCCAAAGATCTGAATTAGCTGACGCCCAAACATTAGGAAGAAGAGTACCTTCATTCCAATGTAGTTTTACACCAAGTATATTATGAAATGATCCAGTCGTACACCTTCTGGTCGAACAACGACTAAGTCCATAAACCCATCCCCTACTTCCTCGTTATCCAGATACTTCAGTCCAAATACACATCTAAGCCAATTTCCAATGACTGATCCGTTATCTGTCTATTCGCGACTTAATCCCCGTTGTTGAATTGTCCTCCACCTATAAAGAAAACAATACAAAATTAGAAAACAGTTTTTTAAAATTTTTTGTTTAAAAATTATGTCTTAAAAACGGTTTGTTTTTTTATTAAGAAAAAAACATACTAATGTCATCAAAATCACTAAATTTACGAAAGTTAAAAAAAAAATACCACTGTTGAATATCTCCTAAGATATTTTGACATGAAATTGCTCAATGGTAATAAAAACAGTTTATGATACATTTGAAAAGATTATGCCTATATTATGCAGTAAGAATATCTATTTTATGATTTATGAAACCATTTAGCAAATGCATGGATATTTTTTTAAATCAAAAACAACATTTTTCATATCCAGCTTCTCCAATTCCTTGCTTTGACATTTCTCCTTCAAAACGCGAAAGACTTTAGCGTATGTCCTTTCCGATTTGTTCGACAATAAGCAGAATACAAGTGGAATGTGGTGTCCATTGACATACGAGTGTAATGTGAATAATTGCAAAAAAATGTTTTTTTACAGTACTGAAACTTACCGTCGGCAAGGAGAATAATATTGTTAATTCTGTCGTCATGGAGCAGGAAGTTTTCTCCTCGAACATCTTTTATGATAGTAGCGGCCACGTAGTCATGAACATCATGACTAAGCGATGCTGTTGCTTATTCTCCTTACATCTTTTTGGGTGAGTAATTAGACAGAGTTTTCATCCAATTCCTTATGGATAATTTAAGACGGCCTCTCCGAAAAATGATGATCTATTTTCCTCTTTATGCTGTTGTTAATGGTATTTCTGTCTATTATTTTGTCGTCATATGGCGCGTACTTATGATCGCCCATTTTTCTGGAAAAAACTGGATCAACTCCTAAAGTATATAAACGTGCCGAACAATCATTTTTCGTACATCGCCTAAGCTCTTTTCCTTTTTTACTGAATATGATCTTTAACTCCATTTTCACTCTAGATCTGCACTCTTCAAAATTTTAGAGTAAACTAAATAAATTTCGTAATATCTTTTGCAAGTCTGAGCTGGTCAGAACTCTGGTAGAAAATTTGGAATTAGGCTATTGTATTACTTTATTGTTACTTTCCTTAAGCTGAAAACTACCTAACTGGCACGCCAGTTTGGCGCGATAACTTGTTTTTTGCCGTCTCTTTATAAACGTAATGGAAAATTCAAACCCGAAAATTTCAAAGCATGCACGAGAAAGGCACGAGAAAAATACAATGAAATTCGTGAAAATTGAGGGTGGTCCTCCAAGGATTAAGAGGGCTGGGGACATTCGTGGGAATTCTGAGTTGAGTGTGCGAGAGAGACAGAAATATGATTAGCACGCCTCAAAGGGTGGAGCTTGTGAGAGAAAAAAAATTTCGACAGCCCATCACAGTAGGAATATTTTCAGGAAAAACAGGGTGCATAGGAAAAAAACGGTTAAAAAAAATTGCCGCAATAAAGAGGTCATCAGGGGACAGTCAGCCTGGGTCAGGCATTGTCTGGATACCGGTACCCTTCCGGCAAATGGTAGTTTGTCCACAGAAAGGTTTTTGGCCTCCCGCGACCTTCCCATTGTTTAATATTAGACACAGCTCAGAAAAAGAAAAATTTTGTGCAATATAAATAATTCAATTTTCATAGACTCCATTAGCCTCGTTAAATTATTGCAAGTAAATCAAAAAAAGATTGAAAAAAATCGGTTAATATTTGCAACTCCAGTTGAGATTTAAAGATTTATTTTATTTTCAATTATTTTTAAAGATTCTTGTACATAATTTGTATGTACATTATTTGTATACGAATCCAGGCATATTACGTATTAGTATTAGTCTATTCGAAACATTTCATTGGCATAGCTAGAAAAATACTTTATATCAGGTAAAATGTTAGATTGAAATTTGTCAATGTACTAGAAAAATAGTGTTTTTTACAGAGATGTTACTCTTTAATTGTGTGTTATTGGTTATCACAGTGTACACGTTGGATGAAAAAATGTTCAAAACAATGTTCTGGATAATATTTTCATTCGATTTTGAAGTTTTTTAAAAAATGAAATCTGAATAAACTCTCAAAAGATCTGTAAGAACCGATTTTAAAAAAAAATTAATAAATTTTTTACATTCAAGTAAATACATCGAAAAAATTACCATTCTTAAGTTTTCGATCCATTAACAATGCAAAAATTGTTCAGTTTAAGTGACATTACTATGTAATTGATAAAATTATATTCTCGAAGTACTAATTAAGAGTTTATAATAAATGAGTAATTTGTTATTGACAATTATATTGTTATAAACAAAAACCTGAGATTTTTAAATGATTTTTAATATTTATGAGGTTACTTTTGTCTTTAATCCAGTTTAAAGTCATTTACAAGGATTATTAAAATATATGGAATCATGTTTATCATTGCTGTGACCGAATAATATAAACAAATGCATAATTTAAGCAATTATTGAAAGTTTGTGGTATTTTTTTGAAGTTGGTGAT
>JAAAKG020144497.1:0-11110 GCA_010014905.2 Druon quercuslanigerum
ATTAGCAACAAAATAGCAACAAATTACGGGACTAGTCCGGATCCTGCCCTTTGAAAATGCTGCTGCAACTTAATATACGTAAATATTTTAATATTCACTCAAACCCAGTTCAATTCAACCAAAAAGATCATTCATTAAAAAAATTTAATTTAACAAAATAATAAATGAATTTTTACCAAAAAAAAACTCAGTGCACAATAATACTCTTTAAAAATGTTTAAAGCCAGGAAGACAATTTTTTTAAAGTGTTGAGTTTTGAACAAAAAATTTCATTTTTGAAGAGCTTTTTGAATTAAAAAAAAGAATGCCCAATCCAAAAGGAGGAATTGTCTATTTATAACAGTTTAATTTTTGAAAAGAAGATTATTTTTTAACAAAATAGTGAAAATTTCAACTTGCAAAGATGAATTTTTAAACAAATGTTCGAACTTGCCGACAAAAAAGAATAAACTTTGAATAAAAAACAAACACTTAAATTTTTTAAGCAAAAATGGACGAATCTTTTACACAGACAGTTCAATTGTGAACAGGAAAGTTCATTTTTAAATAATAAACATGACTTTTTAAACTTTTTTAAACTCTTTTTCAAAGACAGTTGAATTTTCAACAAAAAAAAGTAATTTCTAAATAAGAAAGATAAATTTTCAATTTAATAGGAAAAATTTTGTTTAAACAAGTAAACTTTCGATGAAAAAGATAATTTAACAAAAAAAGAGGATAAATTTTCAATGCAAAATGACGAATTTTCTACGAAAATAGATCGCGGAGGCGTGCTAGCTCATCCTGGAATACCAACGTCTTTATAACAGCGGTCGATTGGAAGATCAAGCCGGCCACAAAAATAATAATTAATTTATTATAATTTACATTTGTTTATTATATTTAATAGCAAATAATAAAAATTAAAACTTACATAATATTTATATAATAACTTGTTCGATTTTTTTATAAATATCTTTAATGAATAAAAATGCAAGTATATAAGTTTATGGTTGAAAAATTCGTCTGTTTAATTAAAAAATTTCTTTTCTTATAAACTTCTTTTTGTTTAAAAATTCATATTTCATATTATTCATATTATCTTTTTTCGAAAGATGCAACTGTTCGGCAGAGAACTCAACAATTTTGGTTAATAAGTCATACTTTTTTGTTAAAAATTCATATTTTTGTTTTGAAAATTCAATTTGATACATAGAAACTTATTTCTGATTTAAAAAAATCTTATTTTGATAGTGAAAAGTGAACTAAGATATTTTGAAACAGAAAACTCAACTATCAACTAAATTTATCTTTTTGATTTAAAAAAATCATCCGTTTTCGTAGAAATGTAAATTTTTTATGACTGTGCCACTTTTTGGTTAAAATTAATTCGTCTTTACTTAAGAGTTTAAATATTTCGTTTGAGAGATTTGGTTGAATCAGTGTTTAGGATCTTTTATTTTGTTGCAAATTTGTCTTTTTGATTACAGTATTTACCTGTTTTACTAGAATTTTCATTTTTCTTGGACAAATATGGAACTGTTTGGTTAAAAATTTAATAATCTTGTTAAAGAATCATGCTTTTTGGTTAAAAATTCAACTATTTTACGCAAAATTATCTTATTGCTTACAATTCTTATTTGGGTGTTGGAGTGTGAATTGGAATTTTCTTTGAATAAAAATTTTACTATTTAAATTTTCATTTAATAAATTTAATAAATTTAATTTAATTTTTTAATTTACTATTTAAATCAAAATTTCTGTTGAAAAGTCATAATTTTGGTTACAAATTCTTCTGTTCTGTTGAAAATTTAAATATTTCGTATAAAATTTACTTTTTTTTTTAAATTTAATATTTAGGCGATAAAAAAAGACCTGAAATCTTTTCTGGGTGTAAATTCAACTCAAAAAAATTTTAAATCCAATTATTTTGAGAGAAATTTTATTTTATTCAGATAAAAATGCAACTGTTTAGTTGAAAATTCTACTTTTGTGTTGAAAATTCAACTATTTTATCAAAAATTTACTTTTTGTTTAAAGTTTATATTTTTATGTTGAAATATGAACTGAACTCTTTCCTGGGTAAAAGTTAAACTACTCGAAGAAAAGTTTTTCGTTTTTTATAGAAAATTCATCTGTTTTGGTCCAAATTTCATCTTTTTTGAATAAAAATTGAATTTTTGCGTAGATCCTAAAAAGTCAACTAGAATCTTTTGTAGAGGAAAGTTCAACCATTTTTTTTTAATTTATCTTTTTGATTTGAAAACTGATCAGTTTTAGCAACATTTACTTTTTTTATCAAAATGCAACTTTTTGGTTAAATATTATTATTCTTTGCTAGATTATCTAACTTTTTTTAAAGATTTTGTTGGGTCACTTTACTAAGAAATTATTTTTTTGTTAAGATTTATATTTTTAGTTCAAAATTCATCTCTTTGCTTAAAAGTTCAACTATTTTTTTGGAAATTAATCTTTTTCAATTGAAGATTAATTGAAAATTCAACAAATTCGGTAAAAATTAAACTACATTTTTTTAATTTATTGTTTTGATTAAAATGTATGTCTTTCGTTTAACATTTAACTGTTTAAGTAAAAAAACCTTTTTTGGTTTAAAATTATTCTTTTTTACTGAAAATGTCGAAATTTCATTCTTGTTGAAAAAAATGCACTAATTTCTTTGGAAATTATTTTTTTTGCTGAATTCATATTTTGTATTTGAAAATTACATTCGTCTAGTGAAAATTTGTCTTTTGGTTTGAAGGTTAAATAATTTAAAAAACTTGTCTTTCGTTCTTTAGTTTAAAATCTTTATTTGTTGAAAGTTTGTCATTTTGGTTTCCATTTTTTTAGGTTGAAAATTGAACTAGAGTGTTAAAAATTTAGTTATTTTGTGAAAAATTCAAGCATTTTATTAAAAATGCATCGTTTATAGTAGAAAATACATTTTTCTTTAAAATAAATAATTAAATCTGAAAATTTGAAACTTGGGTCTGAAATACTGTTTTATTCGGTTAATAAAAGATTCTATGTCAAAAGTATTACAAAATTAAGATGCTAGTATTTAAATATTAATGTTCAAGGATTTTGAAAATTTTTTCGAACACTCTGCCTAATTTTACTAGCAATAACAAGGAAAACACTGTAAAATAGAAATTACTCACAGAAATAAGGGCGGGAGTGTCGAAATATTTTGGGATGGTTTGTTACAGGGGGATGAGGGGTCTTAGAGAGGGCCTATAATCCGTTACGTAATTTAAGTACGGTCCTTAAAAACTCGGTAAATGTAATCCGAATAAAACGGTATCATTATACCTTTTCAGTAGTAAAAAAATCGACGAGTTCCTGATTGGACGTTAAAGAACGTGAAAGAATCCCTATCGTTTAAATGATTCGTAACGAATTTGGCAACCTCAGCGAGTGGAGGGACCTTGCCGTAAGCTTTCTGACATCTGGCAGGAAGACTAGGGGTGACGCTCTCACTCCTCACCTTCGCTCTGAATTTTTGTCAGACTGGATTGGGCTGGATGCCAATCCTTATTCTCTCCATTTGAAAGAATAATAATTGTTTGGAATTGGTGTCGAGCAGGGTACGAATATTCTTTGTTTTAAGATGACAAACAACGTGATGACAGATCTAATTAACTGTCGACCGCGTGTCTTTCAAATCAGAAGCCATTATGAAACCGAACCTTTTCTTACTCTTTATTCTATTTGGATCTCTAACGGGGAAATCTTTCTTAATCCCGAGGCAGCTTTCTATTTTGTTAAAAAGTTTCGATTGAGTTTCGATTTAGATTTTAAAATTGTAAATACAAATCTATTTTACAAAGTTTAAGAGCATTCGGTTTGTATCTTAAGACCAGAGTTCATGCAAGTCAATTTTAAATATTCCTTTCGTCAAGTTGGAAAGAGCTAAGGATCAATTTAAAGAAGAAAAGAGAAACAAGTACCTTGCAGTCGCTGCAGCATGGACCAGAGGCGCATTCGGCTTCACTGGTAAGTTTGCAAGTGATAGGATCGCAGCATGGATCGAGTTCATGACATTCGTCGATAGTTCCACAGTCGCATTGCTCCCCATCGTCGATTACCCTGTTTCCGCATGTACGTGTATCAACTTGCAACTGCAATTTGACAAAAAGTCACCTTAGTAGAATGGAAGACCCCCTATAATTTCGTTTCGCTTCCTCGCAATTTTACGTTCACAGTTAATGGAATATAAGAGGGGCCATGACAAAAAGGCGGAAATAGACCCAGCGATTCCATTTTAACTGCAAATAGGATTCCCGGCCGAAGAAGCGAAACATCCAGTGAATATAATTCGAACCTCGTGAACACTTACCTCGTTTGGTTTGTTCAATAGGCACATACCGTTACCGCTTTTCAATGCCCCTGCATAATCCGATTTGCTACAATCGGAAAATTTGTAGGGCTGTACATTTTCCAGACCGACGATAGACTGTGCCATGATGCACCCGTGCCAGTCCCGACAGAAGCATTCTTCTCCTGAAACATATCAAATTTCAATTTAATCACTAAGTCACTGCTAAACAATTGGCGACACTTATTACTGTGAAAATGTTATCGATGATCCGCTTTGTAGAAGCAATGTTTTGCGAGCTGAAGAAATGCTTACATCACTCCACGTAATCGGAAACTACTCGAGAGTAATAGAGTATCGCGAACTGCATTCATCTTGACCTCGTTAGCGGCCCTAGGAACGGATGAATTATCACGATTTTTACTCCAGGGAAGCAAGTTTCATCTCGTCGAGACAAGTCGAAAGTTTCAGAAGAGTGATTGATTCGCTCTGATTCTCTGTGGCGTAACAAGCTATCTACAAGAAGTACGTCGATATTGATCCGTTATTCCCGATTGCATAACAATGCAAATACGCGGCAACCCTTATCCATTATTCATCCTGAAAGTTGTTTAAGTTTTCTAGAGTTTGCATTACAATCTGGCTTCCTTTTAATTTTATTCCGCTAAATGCATTGCCCTTAACGAGTAAATTAAAGGCATTTCTGTTGTTTGTCGTCTATCCGGAATTCGTCCCGTTCCCTTAACGACACCACATCTATGAAATCGTCTCGGCTGTCTCTGTGCTTTTACGATCAACTTGCTTCACCAAGGAGTAAATTTCACCCATTTTGTTTAATGAGGAAACGGCGCACTTGTAGCGTTTAATGGCAGTTACTGTTGAAAAGAGATAATCGATACCACTTTGCAAACTTTATAGCTATGGACAGAATTGTTCTTGGAGTTTCGTTTATCATAAGATACAACCAGAATAGAGCTATGTGAATTAGGTTTATCTCTATTCGCACACAATACCTACCATTGAAATCTTCTTACGGCTATTTGTACTGAAGATAGTGTTTCATACGTTTTCTTTAGTGTTCCGTTTATAGCTACTCAAACTTAAGATATTATAGTTGCTCTTACAAATGTTCAGAAATTACGAAATTTATGAAATGTAGTTTTAGGGGCGAAATGTATCGGATTCTCCCAATAAATAATTCTTTAGTGGAATTTGACGAAAATCCACGGAATTCAATCAGAATAAACGGATGTCGATGAAATTAAATTCAGTTCAAACTTAAAATGAATTGGACAGCATTAAGGAGGGTTTTATTCCGCGGAAATTATTAGGATATAATATACCTACTAGCATTGGATAAAATGATATGAATAGCAAAGTAATTCGAAGGAAGGAAGGAAGGGAATTAACGGAATTGCATAATAATTATTAAAAATTAGATTGGTAATTGAAATCGCACAGACCCATTCTAGTAACTTTTATTATAATGAAGTATAAACGAACTTACAGAGACAATTTTGACGGTCATTTTGAATTTAACAGAACGTTTTTCTATTTGCACTTTGGTTATGTAAAGTTCTAACTTTAGTATGTGGATTAATTTTGGAATGATGTGGAGTCTTTCCGGTTAGGTATTTTACTATTTTCTGGACTGATTTCGAATTTCACCAAATTAACTTCCGTTTGCACTCTAATTAGCAACTTCAGCATGCGGATTAATTTTAAATTGATTAGGATTATATCCAGATTCGGTCTTTTTGTCTGAGCTGATTTACGATTTAACAAGACTGCTTTCCGTTTTCATTTTATTTAACAACTTCGACTTGCGGATTAATTTCGGAATTACTGAGGTTTCTTTCTGAGGGTGACATTTTTGTTCGGGTCGATTTCAGATTTCATAGGATATTTTCACAGGAATTTCACGGAGTTGCAACTTTAACTCAGGAATTAATTTTTGATTGATTTGGTGTCTTTGCGGTTCAGTATTTTACTTTTATTCTGCGCTGATCTCAAATTTCAACAAACCGTTTCCTATTTGCACCCTAATTAGCAACATTATCATGTTTATTAATTTCATATTGATTGGAATTTTATCCGGATTAGGTCTTTTCGTCTGAACTGATTTCGGATTTACCCAGACTGTTTCCCATTTCCACTTTGTTTAGCAACTTCGACTCCCATATTTATTTCAGAATGATTGGGGTTTTTTCCGAAGTCGATATTTTTGTCTAGGCAGATTTCGGATTTCAATGGAGGATATTCCATCTGCTCTTTAATTTCACGGAGTTGCAACCTTAACTTCGGAATTAATTTCAAATTGATTTGTTTTTATTTTGGTTCAGTATTTTACTTTCTTCCAGACTGATTTGGAATTTATTCAGATTGCTTTCCGTTTGCAATTTAATTAGCAACTCTAATTTGCGGATTAATTTCGGATTGATTTGGGGGTTGCTCCAGGTTAAGATTTTTTTCCGGGCAGATTTCAAATTTCACCTAAGGTTATGCCATCTGCACTTTAATTTCATGCAGTTGCGACTTTAACTTGAGAATTAATTTCGGAATGATTTGGTGCCTTCCAGTTCGGTATTTTACTTTTTTCGGGCCGATTTCAAATTTCCCCAGCCTCTTTTCCGTTTATACTCTAATTAGCAGCTTTAGCATGAGGATTAATTTCAGATTGATTGGGATTCTATCCGCAGTCGATATTTTTGACCGGACAGATTTCGAAATACACTGGAGGATTATTGCATCTGCACTTCAATTCCACGAAGTTGAAACTTCAACTTGGGAATTATTCGCGGATTGATTTGTTATCTTTCTGGTTCTGTATTTTACATTTTTCCGAAATGATTTAGGATTAATTTCGGATGGATTAAGGGTTGCTCCGGATATATTTCATCTCCACTTTAATTTTGCTAAGTTTTACTTTTAACTTAAGAATTAATTTCGGTTTGATTTGGCATCTTCTCGATTCGGAATTTGACTGTTCTTCCCGAATGAGTTTGCGCCAAACCAGACTTTTTGTCGTTTGCACTTGAATTAGAAATTTTCGCATGTTGATTAATTTTGGAATTATTGGGATTCTATCCGAATTCTGTCCTCTTGTCCGGAATGATTTCGGATTCAACCAGCCTGTTTCTTGTTTGTACTCCAATTAGCAGCTTCGACATAAGAGTTAATTTCAGATTATTTGTGATTCCATCTAAACTCAATATTTTTGACCGGACACTTTTCGGATTACACCAAAAGATTATTGTATCTGCACTTCAATTTCACAAAGTTGGAACTTGAACTTGGGACTTAATTGCGGATTGATTTTGTGTCTTTCCGGTCAGGTATTTTATTTTTTCCGGACTGATTTCGGATATAACCTGATGTTTTTTCGTTTACACTATAATTAGCAACTCTAATTTGCACATTAATTTCGGATATATTAACGGTTGCTTCGGAATCGATACTTTGATCTGGGAAGACTTCGGATTTCACCAAAGGATTTTCCATCTCCACTTTAATTTGACGAAGCTGTACTTTTAACTTAAGAATTAATTTCGGTTTGATTTTGCATCCTCCCGATTCGGAATTTGACTATTCTTTCGAATGAGTTTAGACCAAACGAAACTTTTTTCCTTTTTCACTTGAATTTACAAACTTCAGAATGTGGATTAATTTTAGATTGATTGGGATTCTGTCTTTATGTCCGTAATGATTTCGGATTCAACCAGCCTGTTTCCCGTTTGTACTCTAATTAGCAGCTTCGGCATGAGGGTTAATTTCAGATTGTTTGGGATTCCATCCAAACTCAATATTTTTGACCGGACAGTTTTTGGATTACACCGAAAAATTATTGTATCTGCACTTCAATTTCACAAAGTTGCAACTTTAACTTGGGAATTAATTGCGGATTTCTTTGGTGTCTTTCCGGTCCGGTATTTATTTCTTCCGGGCTGATTTCAGATTTAACCATATTTTTTTTTGTTTACACTATAATTAGCAACTCTAATTTGCGGATTAATTTGGGATAGATTAAGACTTGCTCCGGAGTCGATACTTTGATCGGGGAAGATTGCGAATTTCACCAAAGGATATTCCATCTCCATTTTAAATTTACGAAGTTGTATTTTTAACTTAAGAATTAATTTCGGTTTGATTCGGTATCCTCCCGGTTCCGAATTAGACTGTTCTTTCCAAATGAGTTTAGACCAAACAAAACCTCTTTCCGTTTTCACTTGAATTAAAAACTTCAGCATGTGGATTAATTTTAGATTGATTGTGATTCTGTGCGGATTGTATCTTTTTGTCCGAAATAATTTCGGATTCAACTAAACTATTGCCCGTTTGCACTTTATTTGGCAATTGCAGCATGCGGATTATTTTCGAACTTATCCTGAAACTTTCTGGAGTCGATTTTTGTATCCGACTAAATTTCGGATTTAACCAGATGACTCAATGAGTAAATGAAATAATTAGATAGATTTCCGACTATATTCGTACACTTTTCGGATCAGGAAAGACATGTTCCCGAGTAAAAATGTTAAAAGGATTATTTTCGGGTACAGTTCATAACACATGGTGGAAACTCTTGTACATCATTCACATATCATAGCAAATGAAGTCCATTACTTTACAGTTCAAGCCACTACACGGCGCGTAATTCATTTAATTCCTCGGAACAAGATTTTAATAAAAAATTATTAAAACGCCATTAAGTTTTTAAAACCTTACAGATCCATCGGTTCTTTGTCAGAATCTGCTGAAATATTCTTCTGATGATTTATAGCTCACCAAACTCGAGGCTATACTCTAGTTTTATATTGTTTTGCATATCCCGGGTTATTACTAAGATTAGAATCCCAGGTGCAATCTACTGGTCCTAAACGAACATTCTTCAAACGAGCGTGTTTTGTTTTACATGAGTGGGTCGTTTGTTCCATACTTACTTCCGTCGTCGTGGCCCATTCCGATGTTATGTCCGATCATGTGAGCCATCGTACCAGCCAGCAGATGTGGTTCATAGGCGTTGAGATCGACACTAATTCCTACGGATCGTTGACTACAAACGGTCTCAGGCACAGCCATTCCCGATTCACCGCCTTGGAAAGTCTCACCCCTGAAAGCAGTGAGGAATTTGCACTGAGAAAAAGATAAAATTACGGTAACAGAATAAGTTTGTTGAACAGTTTTGGTTCGTTTGACAAAAATTTGTTGGTGATCGCTCTAGCGGACAAATTATATTTGTTCAACAGGCAAAATGTTTTGTTGAATCAAAATCAAACTTTTGTGGGGTGTAACAAACATTTCGGTTGGATCAGACAAAAGATCTAACAAAATAATTTAGTTGGTTCAATCGAACAGTTTTATTGTCTCTTTAACAAACTACAAAATTGGGTGGGGCGACCAAACTTTTGTTCGAACAACCAAACATTTTTCTGAGTGTGAGAAACTATACAAACTATACAAGACTTCGACTGGTACAACGACTGAATTCTGCCTTCTCTGTTACCAAGTCCACAATGCATATCTTAATGAGATCTCGCTCCAACTTGGACTTTCAGACTCCAAGAGATGGAGTCTAACTTCAATGACAAAATTCTGCGAAAGAGCAAACTTCTGATAAAGTTCGGCTTGTTTGATATCGAAGCACAAAGTTTAAGCAGACTCGTTTTTTTCGAATCTTGGACCCACTTTACTCCACATTATTCCACATATAAGAAAGAATGTCGGCAACTGGTATCCTGTCAAGTGGAATATTACCATCTTTTTGAAATATACTGAGTTTTATTTGATGAGAAAGTGTAGAGTCGACCTCAAAAGTTAGGAGATCTGGTCATCTTTTAAAAATAGAAAACTAATCTTTTATTTATAAACTGAAACTAAAAATGATAATTGCTGAGATTCTTTATGAGAATTAAAAATCTCGTTGACCAAATTTGGATTACTCTATGATTAATTGTTTCTGTAAAATAAATTTTAGTCTTTTCCAAAAGCGGAAGAGAGAATGAAATCTTTTGGAACATCTGGTAAACTTTTTTTATTAAGTTTGTACTGCCTCGAAAAACAGAAAAGCGCTAACTACATTTGAAATGTATTCACTTGAATTGCAATTCTTTTCTAATTAAATGTTTTGGAAGCCAATACGAATTAGAGGGACAAATCCAAAATTATGTTACGGCTTTCTTGGTTTTCAAGGCAGTTTAGTGTGTTATTTCAAACAAAATCGATTAGAGCTGAATCTCATAAATAATATCTACAGTTTATATAATTATTTTTGAATGATTTTTCTTTTTAAGTTTAAAATCATCGAGAATATTACTGTTCTAAAAGTCAAAATTTTAAATTTATCTCATCATTCATTTTTTTGTAAAAATTAAAGAAGAAATCGATTTTTTTTTGTTTCATTACTGAGAAAACGCCTTATTTTTGAGGGTGAATGTACCGGGTGTATATGCTCAATCCCCAAAGGACGAACATCTAGTTTTCCAGATCCCTGATCTTATTTGGGAAGTAATTCGCTCGGTTGTCTTGGAACTTGGGGTTCTTATTGGACATTATTTGAATCTTAATTGGAAAATATATAAAAATATAATACTTCAAAATACATAAAAAATGGAAGATTTAAATATTGTTCAAAAAACTAGAAATTTTTTGGAAAAAAGATACTTTTCTTATTGTCCAAAAACAATATCTTTTTGCACGAATTTTTTTGCTATAGAATTGCATATTCCTTAATTTTCAAGAATTATATTTTTACATTCTCATCAGAGAAGGTATTAGATTTATGCAAAATTTGACCCCCCTGGTTTTTGTCAAATGTCC
>JAAAKG020144498.1:0-33132 GCA_010014905.2 Druon quercuslanigerum
TAATCACAAAAAATCTTGTTAAAACATAAATATTTGGGGGGGCGTCATTCGCAGCTTGGGGAGGGTGCAACCGACGAGGGGGAAAGTCTAGAAAGTTGTGGGGGGGGGGGGGGGGGGGGGGGGGTAAGTTAGCCCCTTATTTTCGAAAAGTCACTTTCCAATGCTTTAGTTTCAGAACTATTGCTAAATCATACAAAGAACTGCAGAAATATTAAGGAGGGGTTCCGATGGGGCAATAGTTAACGATCTAGAAGTTACCTATGCATATACATTTGAAATTACCAACCTTGAACAAAAAATGCAGTAAGAATCCTAACCAAAAAGTAAAAGCAGCCTCGGAATCTTATGAGCCATATCTGTAGGTATTTTTTCAATTTTTGCTAAAATTAATTTTTTAAACAATCTCATTTTTAATTAACATTTAACCTTTATCATAAAAAAGTAAAAGTCCTATCGAAAAACTAAATATTGTTCCAGATTCATCTCGGCAATATCTCCAGGAGTTTTGTTTCATATATTTAGATTAAAATGCATGTATTCCGTTCAAAATTCGTTTTCATTTTTTTGATGAAAATTAATCTTTTTAAATTGGAAAATAAACTATTTCATATTCGATTAGAAAATCTATTCCTTTTTATTTTTCAATTAAACTATTTTGTAGAAAATTACATGTATGTTCTTGTCAAGCTACCTTTTTTAAGATATTTCTACAAACTTCAACTGTGGAATTTTAAACAGGCAAGTTTTCTTAAAAATGCAGCAGTTTAATTATCAACAGACGCATTTTTGACAAAATCAGCTGCTGCATTTTCAAGTATGCCATGGAAAATTCCATAATGCTAGCTATCCAGTGCCAATACATAAACTTCAATTGGCGAAAACTTATTCTAATTTTAATCTTTTTATTGCAAGTGACATACCGTTGGAATCGCAAAAAAACGTATATCTCGAATACAATATTTTAAATTTCCTGCGCAGCTCGTTTTGTTCGCAGGTTTGAGCGCGCCCAGGGAAAGCGTCCCTCTGGAAAGGCTGGACGCAGCGCTCCTGCTTAATCAGCGATGCAAGGGGTAGTCTAGTCTAGAGGCTTAGTGGAGCAGGTACGTGGCAATAGAATGAAGACTGTCCCATTTAACTCACCTTTAATATTCAAAAGGGGATAGTGATCCTTTAAGTTTCAGAAATTTTCAATCTATTATTATGCTTAATCTGAGGAAAAGCCACGTGCCATATTATAATTATTATTTACGGCCTTCTTTAAGTAACAGTATCCAGTAGATATCTGCATATATCTTAAATCACAAAAGGTCTATTTGTGAAAATTATAATTTCGTTTAAGATGGGTTTTTGGACATTTTTGATCTCTCCATTAAATTAAAATTTTGTTCAAGTAGGGTAAAAGAGAGTTTCTAATCTTTTCAGAAAAATCTTATGCAATATAAACATTGGGGCGATTCCCATTTCATCGCCGTCTACCTGGTCGAGTTACCCTCTCTACTTGGCTTCCCCTTACGTCGCTCAGTGAGCCAGAGCGCTCTGCCAAGCCTTGCCAGCGGTGGGGGCAGGGTCTTTTGTCCTAATGAGGAATAAAATACCAAACTTAAATTTTTTTAAATTTCGAACTGAGCTAATTAAAAATATTATATTTGGAATCTAGGCCCTTTAGCGATTCCAACGATATGTGGCTTGCAATCAAAAGATGAAAATTAGAATACGTTGACGCTGATTTAATTTTATGTTTTGACACTAGTTAGCATCATGGAATTTTCCGTAGTACAGTATTCTATGGATTTAAGACTTTAATAAAGCTTTATAAACATGATTAATATTTCCGTCAATTAACGTTAATTGCTTTTTTTTCAATTTCATGACTTTTTCCCTTGACCAATCACCTTACTTTAATATACTCTTAAATGAGCTTGCAATCGGCAATCTCTGTCAGTTTCGTTTTGCTTCTTCAGAGAAAAGCGAATTTCTCTGTGAAAGATGTCTCCTGTACCTCTAAGCATTTCGGAATCTATGTCAACGTGGGGTAAAACAATTTTAACAGTTTATAATTGTTGATTTATTTTTCAACAATTTTTGTGTGGCGCGAAGTCCAGGTGGAAGTTTGCTACTGATAAATCCAAAGCATTTTTACATACCTCCGGTGAATCACCACGATTAATTCAGAAAAGTAATTTAGAGCATAGTCACCTTCCAATAGAAAGTCGTGTTTTACAAAAACGATCGTTGTCTGCAAGTGTCAAGCGAAAAGCAGTAGACAATCTTTGTGAAAACCCCTTAAAAGTGATTCAATCGTGTGTAAAAGAGGAACATCCCAATTTGACATTTCGCGATGCAAAAAATGTGAAAAAAGTTTTTATTATATGCGTATAAAAATTCAGCCTACATATCCGAAAGATATTAATGACACTCACGCTAAACTTGGTAAATTAGATGTAAAAACTAAATTCGGTAATAATTTTATCGTTTTTAAACGAACCCAAAATCAAATATGATAATTTTTTCAACTGATGAAAATTTTAAGTATCTTGCACAAGCAAAAATTTTACTGGCCGACAGTACATTCGACTATTGTCCACCTTTCTTTAAACAGTTTTTTTCTATGCATGGGTATTTTAACGGGCATTATTTTGTGTTAGCTTTTTGTTTGCTAAAATATAAGCGTCAGCAAGCCTACCAAGAATGTTTTGCTACACTTCAAAAGTTATGCGAAGAAAGGGGTCATAATCTAAATCCAAATAAAGTTATATTAGATTTTGAAAAAGGTATCCACATTGCGGTAACAAAAATTTGGCCTGATATAAAAGTTATAGGTTGCCGTTTTCATCTATCCCAGGCTTGGTTTCAAAAGATACAATAACTAGGTCTTTCTGTATCCGCCAAAAATCTGGGCTGAAGATTCAAACGCAGACTTTTTACAAGTTGAATAGCATTAATGATACTTACCAGTTTCAGAATTCTTATTCGAAAAAGAAACACGAAACTGTTCAAGGTCGAATTAATGATTATGATTCCAGTAAAATGGCTCGTTTGCAATTCGTGAAATCGGTATCCTCATATTATCGCCTGCAGTAGACTTCGCACGCATACACAGTAGAAAATGAATTTGCCATTATTTACAATTAATTATTGACTTTACACAGGAGTTTACATGGCCTTGCTCAGTGCCAGAATCGGCCCTTTTCAGGGCCACCAAACATTTGAAATGAAGGAATATATTTTTATTCATTTCCAACGTGTGAAAAATCGGTCCTTTTAGGAGTACAAAACATTCTGAACAGGGGAAAAACATTGCTTTAAAAATTATATATATATATATATATATATATATATGTTTCATATGGGTATATATTTATTATTATTTAATTAAATATTAATTCAACAGTTGAACAGTTAACAGAAGATTTTTCTACAAATCTACTGTTGCATTTTTAACTCTACTACGGAAAACTCCATGATGCTAACCAGTGTAAAAACATAAACTAAAATCAGCGCCAACTTATTCTAATTTTCATCTTTTGATTGCAAGCGACATATCGTTGGAATCGCTGAAGGCTCTAGATTCCAAATATAATATTTGCTGAGTTCAAAATTTACAAAAATTTAAGTTTGGTATTTTGTTCCTCATTAGGACAAAAGACCCCCCCTCCCCCCGCTGGAATCCGAGTAGAGAGCGTAACTCGACTAGGTAGACGAAGATGAAATGGGCGCTGCCCAAACATTGAATAGGTCTTCAGAATTTAAACTTCATGGCAAGCTTAATGAGGTTTCACACATATTTCCTGTAATGAAAAAAGCGGTCTGTTATCATTTTAGTCAGATTCGTAAAAGTCGGGTAATTCGAGTTGAAATGTAACATTTTTCTTCAAAATTAGCTGTAAAATATAAATAAGAAGTTTCTTTTTAAATATCACGTCTACTTTATACGTTTATAAAAAAACACTTTTCACTATCTTCTTTTAGAGCAATGCTAGAATGTTTTGCTTTTTTTCGAAAGCTGTAGTTTTTCTTAAACTCTTTAGTTCTAACAAAAAAAATAAGTAAGCATCAGAAGAATATTTTTTAAATATTATTGTATACTATTCTTCCGATATTCTGTTGCTTCTTATAGTTGATATTTTTGTTACTTTCTTTTGTAGTAAGGATAAGTGAACTAAAACCTGATATAAATTGTACAAATTTCCGAATTATTGCAAACAAATATGTTCGCAAAAAAGAAAGACATTCTTTACAGAATTATTCTCTGTAATATTTTAAAGTTGTTCGTAAATAAAAATTAAAGCATAGTTGAACGTTTGGGAAGAAACAGCGCCCTTCTAGCACTTATCTATACAATGGGCACTAAAAGTCTGACTGATTAGGTTCTCTTAATTTTAATTATGCCACGGCTAAAAAAATTTTACTTTAAAGGGTTTATTGTTCTCGATATTGCGTATAGAAGAAGTCCAAAATGAAGCCAATTTGTGTATTTTTTAAGTAGAGATTGCAAAAATGGTTTAAATTAGACTGTTTTCCTAAATATAAAATAAAATTCGAAATAATCAACTTTTTTTAATGTTGTTGGGCTCATTTTGAAGATATTTGTTAACCGTATTATAGTCGCTTAACAGTGTAAACCTTAAGAATTTTCTTATGAAATTGCAAAAAGTTGAATTAGTAATAAAAAAGTGGGAAAAATTTCAATATCCTTCGTGGTAATAAAAATATTATTGTAGAATATATGAAACATATAATCATGAAATTTCCATGTAAGTTACTTTAAATATATATTTATTTATTTTTTGTTCTGATTTGCCTGCAGATAAGAAGTTTTAAAAAGTTTCCAACTTTTTTGTTACAACTTCATTTTCTTGCAATTTCATAAGAAAATTCATAATATTTATACACGTCAGCTGTTGAAATACGGTGAAAAAAGCTACAAAATGAGTTCAAGGACATTGAAATGTGTTGATTACTTCGGAAGTTATTGAACATTCAAAAAAACATTTGAAGGGAACATTTTTTAGCTCTGGCCGAGGGGCGCCATTCACTCTGAAGTCAGACGCATCTTTATCAACGATTGCATTTGATTTCTTATAATTTCTTTTCGGATTCAATTCGATTTTATACGATTGCTTCTGTCTTGTAAGCTAACTATGATCTCAATACTCAATAATGATATGACACTAATTTCAATGAACATATTCTGACTGTCTGTTGTCTGTTGTCTGGTGTCGACTCCTATCTTGACGTCTAGACTCGCACGGTAGGTATCCATTGTAACTAATGCTCGATTGAACTAAAGCCCAGTTGAACTAAAACAGTTGAATAAAGCCTAATATGTTTGGCATGTAGAAAAAGACAAGATAGATGGGAAGTTATTTATTTAAAATGGTAGCATTAATTGCAATTTGTGGAGTTGTGTGGCGTGGCGTCTATAATCCTTGTTGGTTAAATTTAAATCTTGTGGCGGGCAGTGAAAATGGAAAAGGGAACTTGTGCTCAACAGTCATGCTATTATTTTGGATACACGTAATTAATAAATTGGCAATCATGTGAAATATTTCGAAACTTTTTCAGTTTAACTATTCTGAAAATATGAAAATTATTCATGCTTTTCAATTGAAGCGATAAAAAATTATTGATTTGAATTTTGAAGCATTAAAAATTCAACACGTATTAATTAATAAGTCATTGTGGACTCGGAATAGTTTTGAGGCTAAATTCACAAAAATAATTTTTCGAGCAAACATCTCTGTTTCATAAACTATTCTTTTATTATATTTTTCATGCGTCCAAATCATTGAAAAATAAAATACTTGTCTACAATAACTTGGTTATATTATTTATTAATTAATAGGAATTTAATTTTTAACGCTTCAAAGCCTATGAACTATTATTTTAGATTCTTTAAATTTTTAAGGGTGTTTAATATTTACTGAAAGAAAATTGCGTTTTTCTAATACACTTTGTTGAAAATTCGATTTATTTGATACAAAAGTTATCCATTTGGTTAAAACTTCAAATTTATAGTTAAAAAATTAACTTCTTTTGATTGGAAGAACTTTTTTGTAAAAAATTAGTTATTTGGGCTTTGAAAATCAACAATTCTGTTTGGAAAAACTTAGGAAGGAAGATACAACATTTTGCATGCAATTTTTTTCTTTATTAACGCCCTATATTAATGTCAGAGAAAGTTCACAACTGGTCTGGGAATAGTCAGGAATTTTTGAAATTGGGATTTTGTAGCAACCCTGCCTTTGGAATCCCTTCTACAGGTTGTTTAATTGTGGAATTTGTATTTGAGGCATAATTTCAAGCTCTGTGGTAACGAACTTTTCAAATAATGAGACAACTAAGACGTCCTGTTCATTCTACAACTGAAAAAGAAGTCAAGGTATTCTGTAGATTCGCTTTTGATTTTCACATTGACGGAGGAGCGTCTATTGCGGACGAATATGATCTAAAAATGAATAATGCTAATAAAGATATAATGAATTCTTCGAAAGAAAATGAAAAAAAATTCTTTCGAAAGATACTTTAATCTCATAGGACAGCTTCATAACTCGTGAAAGCTAGTGCAAAAGCCTTCATGATTAAAAACAATCTTTTTGTATATTTAAAATTTTTGTTAAATCTGTTTGAATATTTAAAATTATTGTGAAATATTCTAAACCTTTTTTAATCGCTTGTAATCTTTTTGAATATTTTTGAAATATTTTTAATCGTTTGTGAAATATTTTAAATCTTTAAAATCTTTTTGAAATCGTTCGTAATCTTTTGGAATATTTTTAATCTTTGTAAAATCATTTTAAAATATTTTCAATCTTTCTGAAATCATGATGAAATTTTATCAATCTTTGGAAATCTTCTAAATATTTTAAAATGCATAAAATTATTGCAAAATACTTTAAATCTCTCAGAACTTTTGATATCGGTTTGAATACATGAAATATTTATGAAATCTTTTGGAATATTTTAAATCCTTATGAAATCACTTCAAAATATTGTTAATCTTTCTGAAATTATGATGCAATTTTCATAAACTTTTATAATCTTTTGGAATATTTTGCATCCTTGTAAAATCATTTTAATATTTTAAATCCTGCTTAAATATTTTTAATATTTTCAATCTTTGTGAAATCATTTCAATAGTTTACATTGTTTTGAAATCTTTGAAAGCCTTTGTAATTTTTTTATGTTTGTGTAATATGTTAAATTTGAAATATTTAGAAATCTTTATAAAGGTATTGTTACACATTTAAAATCTTTGTGAAATTGTTAAGAAACTTTCTAAAATATTTCTCAAAATTGTACATACTTCGGAATCTTAATCCTTTCAAAATACTGATAAAATTTCATCATGAATTTAGAAAGATTGCAAATAGGTTAAAATAATTTTAAACAGATTTGAAAGATGTAAAATATTTCACAAACGATTCAAAATATTTCAAAAATATTACAAAAGATTAAAAAAGGTTTAGAATATTTCATAATGATTTTAAACATTTAAAAAGATTTGACAAACATTTTTAATACACAAAAAGATTTAAAATATTTGTTTAAAAAATCATAAAGGCTTTTTCACTAGCTTTTACGAGTTATGAAGCCGTCCTATGAGATTAAAGTACCTTTTGATACAGCAATTTCAAATTTTTTATTAAATCTAGAAATTACCTTTAGGGTTATCTTAATATATTTTTGAAATCACTGTTTCTTATTTCAAACTAATGATAAAACAGAAGAATTTAATACCCATTTTATTACCATTACTCATTTTTGGATCATATTCATCCGAATAGACGTTCCTCCGTCAACGTGAAGATCAAAAGCGAATCTACAAGAATACCTTGACTTCCTTTTCAGTTATAGAATAAGCAGGACGTCCTAGTTGTCTCATTATGCGAAAAGTGGCAGGCTTGCTACAAAATCCCCATTTCAAAAATCCCTGACTTCTTTCCTACAAAATAGTTAAATTTTTAAACCAAAAATATGAATTTTCAAGAACAAGTTTTTCCAAACACAATTGGTGATTTTCAAAGCCAAAAAACTAATTTTCTACATTAATCTTTTTCCAACCGAAAGAAGTTAATTTTCAACTAAAAATTTGAAGCCTTAACCGATTGGATTATTTTTATGTCAAATAAATAGAATTTTGAACAATGTATATTTAAAAAAATGAATCAATTCCTTCAGTAAAAATAAAACACCCTTAGAAATTTAAAGAATCTAAAATAGTAGTTGATAGGCTTTAAATCGTTAAAAATTAAATTCTTATTAAGTAGTAAGTAATATAACCAAGTTATCGTAGATAAGTCTTTTATTTTTTAATGATTTGGATGCATCAAAATTATAATAAAAGAATAGTTTATGAAACAGAGTTGTTTGCGCGAAAAATTATTTCTCTGAATCTAACCACTATGTTTTATTAATTAATAAGAGTTTAATTTTTAATGCTTTTAATGCCCGAGTGTTTATTATTTTCATCTCTTCATCTCTACTTTATTTATAGCAGAAAATATTTTTGTTGCATTTGGTTATGAAAACCAAATTAATTTCAAAATTATGTGACTAGATTATGAGTCATAAGATTATAATAAATTACAGAAGTATTTATGACAAATATACATAAATGACTGGTAAATTCTATTTGCGCTTACAATATTTTTCATTTTAATGTTAAATATTAAGATAGATAGATGAAAGTTTGAGCTGAGAAAACGAAATTTGTGAGCTGGCATCCAAACTTACATCCGAAAAAATTTTTTAAATCATTTTGAGCACTTTTAATATTTTCTATTCTCTTTATTTATCTTAAAAATTTTTAAAAAGGCTATTCAGGGGGGCCGTTGTTCCGGGAAGTGACCGGGAATTTTTCGAGACCGGAAAAAATCGCGAATATTTGACAGTTTAAATTTTAAACTAAATAATGTGAAACTGAATTTTTTAAAATAGAGAACCTTAAATCTTTAATATTTCAGACAATTTAAGTAAAACTTGAAAAGTCACAATTAACGTTGCTCTATTTTAAGTTTTTTAATTTGTAAGTAAAATGATTGAAATAATTTGTTATTATTATTACACCATTAAGCCGTTTTCCTTTCGGGGTAGAGTAGGGTAGGAGGAGAGTAGTGTGAAGAAAAGGTTATAGAATTTTTAGATTGATCTAGGATTCTCGTATTATTTATTTAAGTAACACGGTCGTTCCACAGCATCCCTCCGTCTCAGGTTACTGATCAATCTCTCTAGTAATCATCCCAAGTAAAAATCCTTACAAAGTCCTTATGTGAGGTTCCCCACTTGGGGAACTCTCAAGCTCCTTTCTGTGATTTTGCTTAAACTAGATATTTGATCCTTACATGAGCTTCCTGACATAAACCAACTTTGGACTTTCCAAACCTTTTCTTCTGTTATTTTCATTACCCTACGAATAATTATTTAATTATGATGTATAAATAAAAAATAAAAAATTATTTATATTTAAAAATATGAGGAAGTCGAAGGGATATTTAGAAGTTTTGAAAATATTCCAACTTGATTCAATACTTATGAAGATTTCAAAAAATTTTAAACAAATTGTAAATTTTTTAAAGTTACAAAATAAGTTTTGGATGCCATTAAAGGAAAAAGAAAAAATTGCAACGAATAAATAAAAATGAAACAATTATCAATTTATAAAAATTCAAGTAAGCTTAAGAGATGTATATAAGACTTGAGATGATTAGAAAATAATTTAAAACTTAAAAGGATTTAGAAGTTTTTTTTTCATTTTTAGCTTCGAGATTTCAAGTCTTTCAATTTCAATTTTAATTTCAATCGGCTCAAAAATTATGGCGAATTTTTCATATGGTCCGTCCACTCAGCGCCGCTACAAAGGCAAATTGAAAAACGGAATACGCCATATTTCTTTGCTTTTTTTTCTGCTAATTTTATGCTACGAAAACTTTGTTTGCTCTTCTAACTTTCGAGAAAAGGGTAGCGGCGCACAGCGGTAAAAAAGGTTTTTCTTTCTTCGTAAACCTAATATCTCAAGAGTGGAGAAACGGAATCGAATGAAATTTAGACTGAATACAGTTCACGTCATACCTAATAAGGGACAATTATTCAAAAAATCCAAATATGTATTCCAAGGCCGGAAAATCCATGGGAAATCAGGTACTTTTCATATTTTATGAATAAACTGACTTCAATAATAAATTTTCTTATAGTAACACTGACATTTGCTTATTTACATCGGTCAAACTGAAATCCAAAGTAAAATTGTTACCTCCGATTTTTCATTTTCCTGGAAACTTTATTATAATACAATAGCTTTGCCCGATAAAAAGCTGGAGATTCGCGTTTTTTCTTTTTTTAACGAATTTTCTAGGAAAATGAAAAATCGGAGATACTAATTTTCCTTTGGATTTTAGTTTGGCCGATGTAAATAAAGAAATCTGAGGGTTAATATAAAAAAATGTATCATAATATCTAAAAGTTTGATAAGTAGCCGATTTCCCATGGATTATTCGGCCTTAGAAAATCTATTTGGAGCTTGTGAGTATTTTTCCCTTATTAGGTATGACGTGAACGGTATTTAGTCTAAATTTCATTGAATTCCGTTCTGCCAATCTTAAGATATAAGGTTAATGAACAAAGAAAAACGTTTTTTACCACTATGCGGCGCCAGCAAGACATCCACTCAGCAACACCACCTATGAAAATTCACTATACGTTTTAAAAGTGAGAATACCACCTGGAAAAATGTAAATATGATTTAGACCTCTAAATTAATTACTTTTTACTTGTAAATTTCCCTCTCGTTATAATTTTCTAAAAAAAACTACCCTTCCACGTAAAAGTATGCAGCGGTGTTCATACATGTATGAAAAAAGCTTTTAAAATAATAAAATTCAGAAACCAATGTTAGTTGACATTTTTTGCTCTTTTTTTTCTTTCTAATGTGATATAATAAGTTTTCCCAAAAACTACCCTAAAGCCGTACACTCCTACCCCTCGTGATCAAAAACTTTTTAAAAGCGGGAAAACCACCTGGAAAAATGTAAAGATGACTTAGAGCTCCAGATTAATTACTTTTCACTTGAAAATTTCCCTGTCAAAATTTTTTCCAAAAACTACCCTTCCACGTGAGTTTATGCTTCGGACTTCATACATGTATGTAAAAAGTACTTAAAAAAAAATTCAGAAAACACTGTCAGTTTATATTTTTTGGTCTTTTTTTTCTTTTCGATCATGTTTAATACGTTCCCTAAAAACTACCCCTAAGTCGTACGCACATACCGCTTGTGATTAAAAACGTTTTAAAAGTGGGAAAACAACCTGAAAAAATGCAAAGATGATTCAGAGCTAAAAAAATTAATTACTTCTTACTTGAAAATTTTTCTCTTCTTATAATTTTCCCCAAAAACTACCCTTCCACGTGAACGTATGCAGCGGAGTCAATATGTATGTCAAAATCATTTAAAATAATAAAATTCAGAAACCACTGTTAGTAGATATTTTTTGCTCTTTTTTGCATTCCGATGCTATATAATACGTTCGCCAAAAACTACCCCGAAGTAGTACACCCCCACCCTTCGTGATCAAAAATGTTTTAAAAGTGAGGGAACTAACTGGGAAAATGTAAACATGATTTAGAGCTCCAAATAAATGACTTTTTACTTGTACATTTCCCTCTCGTTATCATTTTCCCCAAAAACTACACATTCACGTGAACGTATGCAGCGGAGGTCATATGTGCATGTGAAAAGCATTTAAAATAATAAACTTCAGAAACCCCTGTTATTTGATATTTTTTTGCTCTTTTTTTGTTCTCCGATGCCATATATAACGTTCCCCCAAAACTAACCCGAAGTAGTACACCCCCCACCCTTCGTGATCAAAAACATTTTAAAAAAGGCGAAACCAACTCGGAAAATGCAAAGATGATTTAGAGCTTTCAATTGATTATTTGTGACTGAAAATTTTCCTCTTATTATAATTTGTTCAAAAAACAACCCTTCCACGTGAACCTACGCAGCGGAGTTCATATATGTGTGTGAAAACCAATTAAAATAATAAACGTCAGAAACCATGGTTAGTTGATATTTTTCTCTCTTTTTTTTGTTTTCCCGATGATATGTAATACGTTTCCTAAAAACTACCCCTTACTCGTACACACCTACCCCTCGTGATGAAAAACGTTTTAAAAGTGGAAAAACCACTTGGAAAATGTAAAATGATTTAGAGCTCCAAATGAATGCATGCAGCGGAGTTCATATATGTATGTGAAAAGCAATTGAAATAATAAAATTTAGAAACTATTTTTAGTTGGCATTTGAAAACGTTTTTGATCACGAGGGGTAGGTGTGTACGAGTTAGGGGTACTTTTTGGGAACGTAATATATATGTTATGAGAGAGCAAAAAAGCAGCAACAAAATATCAACAAACAGTGGTTAAAGTGGATTAAAAGTTGACAATTTCTGCAAGTAGTATTTAAAAAGCCCTAAAAACGCGTAAACCCCATTTCTCACATATGCGGTTGATTGGAAACCCTACAAAAAACAGATTTATAGGAATTATATTTGAAAAGTGGTGGTTTATTCGTATTCTATAACTCATTGTAAAGAGAAATTTTCCACCTTTTGGAATCAGGTATATAAAATGGATTATAAGAAAGTATTATTATTTCGATCCTTAAAGAAAAAAAAACTTTTCCGTAACATATTTTTATTTCATGTGTTAGAATAACTGAAAAAACCTCGCAAACCTCGCTTAGCTCGCAAGTTCGGGTGCGCCTAGGGATATTTATTCTATGAATTTAGAATTCTTCAATTAAACTTTATAAAAAAGATCTATTTTAGATCTTAGAATTTATACGCGTCTTCATATTCTGAATTTTCTACTTAATTAAGTATAGTTAAACATTAAATTGCTCAAAGGTCTGTAGGCTTTGAGGACACTTTTGCATAGTGACACTCGCGCTATACGTTCAATTTTTGACAGACATTTTTATATGTAAATTTTTTAAACTATTTTTAAATAATTAAAAAAATACAATCCTTTTTTTAGACATTTTTCTCTATCTCGCGTTTTTATTCTAAAAATATGAATTTTCTTTTCATATTATATTTTATGGATAAAACAATATATCGAACAAGTCTTCTTGTAGATTTTTTACAAATCTGGATTCTTTTCGCGTAACATTGAAATTTCCGAATTTCTGCATACTACTTTCGATAAATAAAAATAAAATAACGAGTCCTATTGAAAAATCGTCAAAAGCATTTTTTTAGTATTATTTAAAAGCTATGATTTCAATTAATTTTTTTCTTCATATTTTGCGTCGTTTGGTTCAAAATTTTAAATTTTCAAATCTAACTTTAGAAATATTTTAACAGCGACTAAGATGGCAAATTCAACTTGCATGGTCACCGGAAAAAAATTTAAGCTGAATACGGCCAATCTTTAAAATAATGATTCTTTCTTTCAAAAATAATAAGTTTGATATTAGTGGCTTTAGAAGCTTTAGTACTGGCACTTCTGTTTTAATTTAATGAACTGAAGTCCCAAACAAAGCAGACTAATGTTCAAAGCAAATAAAAAAATTTTTAAACCAAATAAAAGAAATTTGCAAACAAACAGTTGAATTTGTAACCAATTAAGATCACACGATAATATTGAATGACAATTATTTATTCATAATTAAACACGATCAATTATAAAACCTGAAAGCATTAACAAATGCCAAAGAATGCCAAACTATGCATTTATTCATAGAATTCGTTTTTAAAATAAACCCATAATAGCGAATCAGAAGTCTAAAACAGTAAAAATTTAGTAAAACAGTTGAATTTAAAACCGAAAAGATTAATTTTTCTACACAAACATTAATTTTCAACAAAATAAATTAATTTTCACACAAATATTTGAAACTAAAGAATTTTTAGCTAAATATTTAAATTTTCATCCGAAAAAATTAATTTTCTGCCAAAAAGATAAAAGAGTCACCAATAAGATTTCCAGTTGATAACAAAAAGAGAATTTTCAACAAAATGCACGGCTTTTTAAACGAATATAAAATCGTCAAATTTTCAGTTACAAAAATTAATTTTTAACCAAAGAAAAAACATCATTTTCATTAAAAGCGGAAAAGAATGTTCAATCAGTTAATAGATTGGAAATAACTCGAATAACTGTAACATATATTTAGAAATTTTTAAAAGATTACAAAATAATTTTAAAGTTGAAAACAATTCCATATCTGTAAAAGAAAATGTAGATTTTTTTTTAAGATTTTAAAAACAAAAATTAGGAACTTCATAAAATTTTTCCAAAGTTTCAGAAGAACTAAGAATTTTATCGATATTCATAGAAAACATAAAAATTATTTTTTTGTTGAAAAATTAATTTAAAAATAATATTGAAGCTAAACGAATTAGATTTCTGGAAAAAATTTTAATATATTTTTAAAACAAATTTTAAAAAGAATATTTAAAAATATTTCAGAACAAATTTGGATTTTTAAATTAATGATTATAGCTAAAAAAATTTAAATCATATAATTAATTCGTTTTTAATTCGTTTTATTGTTAGTAGAAAAAGATAGAACATTTTCATAGAAATCTACAAATAAATACAATAAATTAGAACCCAAATTATAGCAAAGTACAACTTTTTTCTATTATTGGGACAGATTTTATAAACATTTTTTATTTTATTGTATATTTTTGTATTTTATTGTGGTTTTAGTATCTTAACATAATTTACAACTACAAGAATCTCTCGACGAATCTACATAAATTTACAGGTTTTTTCAACATAATATTTTTTTTGTTGACCTCGTATGACAAATATATAAATTATTGCAATAAAATAATTTTAAATTAAGATTTGCACATGATGGCTATTACCAAAAAAATTTCTGTGTGCGGACGTTAAAGGAATGGTAGAGTATTAAAAAAAAATAATGAATAATCGTTATGACACACCAAAAAACCCAATGTTTGAAGTTCTTCTATTTAAATATACATATAGAAATACAGTGAGTCCCCGAGATATTATTGATCTGAGGTTGGAAAAACCCTGCAAACACTTGAAAACTTCAATAATCTGACGTCAGATAACTTTTATCCACATCGTAATAAAAATTATTTGCCTTTTCAGGTCACTTTTTTAAATTTCTTTTCCTTCGTGCTTGTTTTAATGATACTCGTTATTAAACATAAAAAAATGTAAGTAATATTATTTTTACTGTTTGAATATTCTTCAGTTGGATTAAAGACAAAATCTGCATAATAAATACAAATGATATTTTTAAAATCGCATACTGCTGTTAATAAGAATACAATAATTGTTAGTAACAAATTATTAATTAGTGATAAACTATAAATTGGTGCTATGCGACTTTTTAATTCAACAGTAAAGCTTATTTACCTTTTTGGAAAAGAATAATGTATGAAGAGCATTAAGAGTGACATCGACATTTCCCAACTAGATCATTGACTTATCTATAGATGAATAGAATAAAAACGTAGTAAGTACAATGGATCCTACCGTAAGATCTCTGATATACCCGAACATCTGTGCGTGTCTAGAGGTGCCTGGCAAAGGCCGCTGGGTGCAGTGATGAGATTATACAGCCTCATCTAGCAAAGGTTTAATTATCCATTGTCTGAGTTTTTGCACTTTTCGATGGCCTAAGACTTTGGAGTGCAGACCAATAAAAAAGGGACCAACTAACCAATCGTCAAATTTAGAGAAAAATTTGATCACATACACCGTAACAAAAATGTAAGAAGAGTGTATAGAAACTGTACTCTCAGAACTAAAAACTTTACATTGATAATAAGATACTTTGTCACCTTTTCAGTCCCCTAAATGTGCACTTACATTCTAAAAAAGCCTATATCTATTCGAATTAATCAACAGTTTCAACCTAAAGCTTTGGCGTTGCCAGCTCCATGTGAAATCAGAGCGCAATGCATTTAATACAAAAAATTGCAGAGCCCAAAATTTAGGACCTAGGGTTCTTTCCAGCTTTTAATGAGCCCTCAATTTTGGTATGAATCCGGAATTGATTACAGCACTGGTTTCGGAGTTATAGGTAAGGCGATGCCAGCTTCACATGTGAAACCAGAGCGCGCATCGTTTCAAGAAAACTAAAAGAACTGTGGGATTGGGCCTAGTGGGGATCACCAGTCCTAAATAAGCAGTTATGTTCTGAAAAAATGTAATTAGATTGAATAAATAGTTTCCAAGTTACAGGTGGGGCGATGCTAGCTTCATGTGAAGTCAGCGCGCAACGCGTTTTTTTATCAAAAATTGCAGAGCCCAAAGTTTAGGTCTCATGGCCCTTAAAAGCTCTAAAAAAGCCCTTAATTATAGGATGGTTTTAATTTTAAATGTCAAAAAAGCGGTGCTAGCTTTAGAGACGTCTATCTTGACATGCCAAAGTGAAAATCTCCATGCCCGACTACAATCCGGGTGATTTAAAGAAAGCGAACGTGAGCTAAATACGATATAGCTTCTCTTGCGCTTACTTAATTCAAGCATATTGAGACCAAGGCGGAGTGTTTCAGCCATAGAGTTATAAACTCTATGGTTTCAGCAGCCTGCTCCGCTGCCTTGTACAGCCACGCTTTATTGCCAAATCCTTCGTGTTAGCTGACTATATTAAGAAATAGTGTCTGATCCATTTGCGACTATATGTGCTGTATCCAGAATAATCCTGTTTTTAAAGACATTCAAGATTCAGCATTCAGCGACCACCTTGACGGCGTAAGATGTAGAGTCGCGAAACAGAAGCCTTAAGGTGTACCCTCAGGTTCATGTGCATAACCTGTCGTTTCCAAATATCAAGGGATCTTAATTAGTTATTCGCCCGTTGAACCACTCAATATGACTAAAGCTCTACCGGGACTGCAAGCATGTATGTTGCAGATAATTTACTTATCGCCGACAGTACAGAAAACCAAATCTTCCAGATGAAACGTTAGTATTTGCTTAGGTGAGTATCTTTTATAGTTGGCACATTGTAAATATCGCTCTGTGGCACGCCCATGTTTGTATAGGTCTCTAGACCTAGATCACCAAGATGTCGTAGAACACTTTTGCCGACCAACTCAGAGTCTTCGGAGATCCCATTAAGTTTTCCTGGCTTCAAACATCCCTTGGAGAATTCACCATGTCCAAATGTAATGATATATCGCTCTCAAAGTTTGGAATTGAGAAAATGAGATCGTAAATTGCATTTGTATATTTTGTTTGGTTAATAATTTTCAAAAAAATTATCCGAGTAAAACGTAAATATTATTTTAATTTTTTTTGTGCTCACTGCGTCAACACAGATTGAAAAATCGTGATTAAAATTTGACAGAATAAATAAAAAGCACTAAAAACCGTTTGTATACACCAATATGTTTATAATTTCAAAGAAAGTTTATTTCTAAATTGATTAAATAGGATATTACCATTCAAGTTGTACCACTTTGCGGGTATTTTTGATTTGATGCATTGCAGATTTTTTTTATTCCCGTATGTTGAACACAGGCACAAATTTTGTTTTAAATCCTCTAAACATTCTAAAAGATTAACATAAACAATAACTTTTGCAAATTCGTTGAAAATCAACACACATAACCTGCCATTATTTTTCGAAACCTGTCACTTTTAACGTCGATGAAGTCTATATCACGTGACCAAGTACGCTGATGCCATTTTTTCGTAGGTTATTTTGATTTATTTTTTACCCCCGCTACGTCCACACGGATTAAGATATCGTGTTAAGGATTTGGAAAGTTATATAAAAAAACACTAACGAACGTTTGTATATATCAAAGTGTTGATAATTACGGTAAAGGTTTCTGGAATAATACTATAGGAATATGAAGGAACCTTTGAACGTCGATAAAGTAGATGCCTCGATTTAAAAAAATCGAGGAACAGGTCAGAATGTAAAACTGGAAAAACCGTTTGTCCCATCTTAAAAATTGTATATCTTCAGAAAATAATTAAAAATTTTGTAATGGTAAAATATTCTTTGGAATTTTTGTACAGGTTTTAAATACTTTCAAAACCAATAAAAATAAAATTTTGCCCGTGGGGAAAAAACAAAGCGAGTCCGACACTGAGCTAACGACGGTAGCTTGTGCGAAACACAATAATAGTTATCAGCTGATCGATTCGACGTCAAGAATGATGAAAGTTGGCTGGAGAACTCCGAAGAGTAAATTTGATCACATTGCTGGCGCTTGTATGTTTCTAATTTTAAATTTATCTTTTATTTTTAGGAATTTCGAGGGGTTGGCGTCTAGAATTTTAAGGGTATACCAGATTTTAATATTCACAGATTTTTTAGAGATATTTTAAACAGATTTCAGAAATTTTTAAATATTTTACAAAGTTTTCAAAGTTTTCACAAAAATTTCAAAGCTTTCATAAAGATTTAGATTTAAAAAGATTTCAAATAACTTAAAAAAAATTTTGATTATTTCTAAAAATTTTAAAAGAATCTCGAGAAGATTTAAAAAATATTTTAAACAATTTTTAAAGAAGTTTTAAAAGATTAGAAATATCTAAAAAGATTCAAAAACGATATAAAAGATTTTATAAAATTCTTTATAATTTCCAAGATTTCGAGAAATTTCAAAAGATTTCTAAACATGTAATAAAAATTTCACAGATCTCATAAGATTTTACAAACATTTTCAAAAATTAAAAAAAAATTTTAAATTGCACGGAGATTTCACAAAGTTTAAAAAGTTTTCACAAAAGTTCCAAAGGAATTAAAAAGATTTCAAATAATTTCTAAAGATTTTAAAATCATTTAAAAAAGATTCACAAAAATTTAAAATAATGTTCCAGATTTTAAAAGATTTCGAAATAATTTAAACGATTTCAGAAAACTTTCAAAGTGTTCATAAAGTTTTTAATAGATTTCACAAGGTTTCATAGATTTTAAAAGATTTCACAAAGCTTTACAAGATTTCTCAAAGAGTTTACAATCATATTTAAAAGATTTCAGACTTCAAAAATATTTCAAAACTTTTACAGAGATTTCAAAAAGTTCTAAACATTTATAAATCTTAAACAAAGTTTTTAGAAATGTCAAAAGGTTTTTCTAAAATCCCAATATATTCGAAAGATTTCAAAAAAATTACAGAGACTCTCAAAAACCTTTCATAGTATCCACAAAGATTTAAAAAAAGTTAAAAAAATATTTTAATGTATTCAATAGGTTTTAAAAAATTTACAAAGAATTAAAGTTTTTTGACAAATTTAACAATTGTAAATGATTTCAAATAACTTAAAAAAATTTCCCAATAATTTCTAAACACTTTTAAAGATTTAGCAAAAATTTTGAAAGATTTAAAAATAATTACAAAGATTTTCAAACTGTTTCGCAAAGCTTTAAAAGATTTTACAAAAATTACAAAGGTGTCGCAAGGATTTCAAATGATCTCAAAGCATCAACTGTTTTTATAAAGAATTTATAACTATTTAAAAGATTTCGCACTTCGCACACATTTTAAAATATTTTAAAATTTGCACAATTTTTCGTAAATATTTCTAAAAATTTAGCAAAAATTTGGAAAGATTTTAAGAAGATTTTAATATATTCAGTAGATTTTTAAAAATCTAAAAAGAATTCACATACCTTTCAATGATTTCACAAAGATTTAAATTATTCCAGTCCTCGCCAACTTTTCAAAATATTTCAAAATTTTTAAAGTGTTCTAAAAATTTATAATGGTTTAGCACAAGTTTCAAAAATCTCGAAAGATTTCACAACAATTACGAATTATTTCTAAAGTTTTAAAAATTTTCACAAAAGATCGAATGTTTAATTACGTTTTTTAAGACTTCACAAAGATTTCAAAACATTAAAACAAATATTTTTAAAGATTTTACTAAGATTTTTAATGATTTCAAAGATTTAAAAAGATTTCACAACACTTTCGAAAATTTCAAAAGATTTAAGGAAGTTTAAAAGCTTTTAATGCATTTCAAACAGAGTTTAAAAAGATTTCAAAACAATTTGTAAACATTTCTAAAGATTTAATTTTCAAAGTAGCAACAAAAATTTCAAAGATTTCTGAAGATTTCACATGCTTTAAAAGTTTTAGCAAAAAGTTCAAAGATTTTATAAAGTATTCAACAGCTTTCAAAAATGTCACAACGATGTGAAAAATTTAAAAAGATTTTTTCAAAAAATTGCAAATTATTTAAAAAGATTTCTATATATTTCTAGACACTGAACAAAGAATTCAAATGCTTTCAATACTTTAGGAAAATTTCACAAGGATTTTAAAAATTTCACAAAGCCCTTCTAGTTCTATTGAATTAAATTAATTTAATTTGATGATAATTATGATTATTATATTAATATTTTGATTTTTTTATAATTTATTTATTATGATTTATTGATATTTTTATTTTTGTACTTTATTAATTATAATTTATCAATATTATTTTTGCATTTTTTATTTTAAATTAAAAATTATTTAATGTGGCGATTCAAATTCCTACGCCTGCGACGAAAACCGTTTTAAAAAATGGGACGTGGCTACAGCAAAATACGGCGAACTTTGCCTGTCAGTCTCGAGAGATCGATTTTCAGGTTAGAGGCCGTACATGAACTATGTTATAAAAATTTAACAAAATTTAAAAAGTTTTTACAAGAATTTCAAAAAATTGGAAATAATTTAAATCTCTTTACAAATATTTTTAAAAGATTTTACAAACATTTTAGGTAATTTAAAAGATTTCAAAAGATTTCACAAATATATCAAAGTTTTCAAAAATTTCAAAACATCTCAAAAAGTTTCCAATAATTTAAAAACAAAATTACAAAATATCGCAACGATGTTTAAGAACTTAAAAGTTTTTCACAAAAATTTTAAAAGATTCCAAATAATTTTGAATCGTTTGAAAACCTTTAAAAGAACTTTACACATGTTAAAAATATTTTTAGAGATTTCGCAAAGATTTAAAAAAATTTCGACGATTTCGAAGAGTTTACAAAGATTGCAAAGGTAAAAAAGATTTAAAAAATTCAAACTATTTAAAAAGGTTTCATAACAATTTCTAAATATTTCTAAAGATATAACCAAAATTGCACAATATTTCATATAATTTTCATAAAGCTTTAAAAGTATTCACAACAATTTTAAAACATGGAGTTTCGACTCGACTACCATCGAGTTCGGACGTGTTTACGAGAGTGCTCAGTTGCTGGTGTTATTGTTAGTGTTCACAAACGCACGCGTGTTCCGCTCTCAACCAGTGTATAGTTTAACCCTATATATCGTGTTAGTGCTGTGGAAATGCGCATCCTTGTGCATCATCCGAAACCAATATGAACCCCAACAGTAGTGAACCCCATCGTTTACAAAATTTATCAGTCATGAATGACAAAAACCCGAACAACGCAATAAACAGCTATGCCGACGCTGCGGAACGTGATTCATTCCCTAAGAAAGACCAGGCTATTGTTATTGACTCTATTCAAGGTATCTCTATAGATGAATATGCGAACGCTGTGGGACGGCTCGTCAATCCTAGCAGTATTAGATTTGCTTCTAGAATCTCCAATGGAAGGGCATGTATGTCCTTAGATAGTAAACAAACTGCCGATGCCCTCACAGAAAAGCATACGACTATAAATATAGGTGAACACACTCTGGAAATACGACCTTTGATAACCCGAAATAAACGCCTAATCCTATCTAACGTATGCTCTGTTATTCCGCACTCTGCACTTAAGAAATCACTGGAAGATATAGGAATACTGACTACTGGCTTTGCACACGTCCTAAGTTTTAGAAGGCAGATATACATCCAACCTGCCAGTGTCTCAAATATACCAGAATCCTTACAAGTAACTTATGATGACACGTCATATTGGATTTACCTATCTACTGATACTGTAACGTGCTTTTTATGCAAACAATCAGGGCTCATTGCAAAGAACTGCAGAACCGTCCATTCAGTCCCACAAGAAAATGTTATTCAATCCAATAAAACTTCAGCTACCCACTTTTCAGGCCACTTCAAAGATAACTCGAAGCATGCAAGTTTCCCTTACTCCCACACCCAGGCCCTGAAGTCATGGAAGGCGTGGATTCCTTAAATGTAGGAGTCAGACGTCCCCACTCTACTAGCACTTCATCTAAAAATTCAGAAGTTTTACCAAACCTGGAACAAAATCCCGAAATTAACAACCTTACAAATATCGAAGAACCCTTCCAAAAAGTGAAGTCAAAAAAGAAAAAGAAAGTAAATGATCCTTCCACACATATGAATAGTAAAACGAATGATGAACTGCTAGGTCCAATAAAATCAATTATTGAAGATTCACCAGATAAATACACTCTTAACTACTTACAATTTAAAAGTTTCTTCGGCAAGGCAAGAGGAGCCTCAAATACAGCTTCCATTGCCAAAGAATACACTGACAATACCCGAGCTCTGATAACGATGATAAAAGGATTGTATCCGAGCTTAACAGAGCGTGCAGCAAAAATCAGATGCACCAAAATTATTAACGAAATTCAAAAAACGTTGGTAGGTGATGAAAACATCAGCTCTGATAAAGAATCTCTGTCAATTTCGAAAGATAACGAAAAATATGACACGTAATTTCTATAAATGGTTTTGAAAATCATTCAGTGGAACCTAAATGGATTCTACCCTCGACTCGAATTGCTTAAATTACTTATCAAAGATCAATTTCCATCCATTATGTGTTTCCAAGAAACAAATTTCAAGGATTTATTTTGCGCCCCAATTAGGAACTTTACGTCCGTTTTTAAAAATCGCACAAATACAAATTTTCCCAGTGGGGGTGTAGCAATTTACATTAAAAGTGATATATATTACGAAGAAGTCCAACTCGATAGTAACCTTGAAGCTATCGCCGTGTCTATCCTTACCCCATCTAAAATATGCATTTGCAATGTATACATCCTAAATCGGTACGAAATAAGTTTTGTTGAACTCAAACAACTTACTGATCAACTTCCAAAACCTTTTATTCTGCTGGGACATTTCAATAGCCACAATTCTCTCTGGAGCTCAAATCGCACTGACGTTAGAGGCAGGATAATTGAAAAATTTTTGGATGAACCTGACCTTGTCCTTCTGAATAAAAATCAACCTATACGTTTTAATATCTCAAATGCTACATTCAGTTCAATTGATCTAACAATTTGTAGTGCAAGTATAGCTCAAAACATAAATTGGGAAGCCTCTGAGGTTCTTTACAACAGTGATCACTTTCCATTAAAAATAGAAATACAAAATCCTCACCCAACCCTTTACAATTATACACCAAGATAGAAATTTAAATCAGCTGATTAAGTGAGATTTCATACAGAGTTGGACGCCAAAATAGGCAGTTTAAAATCACTTTTAGAAGTCAATGAACACGCAATTGATGATATCGTGAATGCACTAGTTGATGCCATTACAGAGGCAGCGGATCAATCTATACCTAAAACTTCCCTTCAATCATTTAATTACAATGGAGTAGATGCTTCAATGATAAATTTTATAAAAAATTTTCTTCTTAAAAGACTCATACAAGTCAGAGTGAATGGCTACCTTTCAAAAAAAATGAACTCGAAAATGGAATTCCACAAGGATCTGTTTTGAGTGTTACGCATTGAATGATGTAACGCTCTGTATCCCTTGACCTGTCAAAAAAAGTCTTTTTGCGGAGGATATGACAATCTTCTGTAGTAGAAGAGATCTACAAACAACACAGGATCTTATTCAAGATTGTCTTAATAAACTGCAAGATTGGGCTGGCAAGATTGGCTTTGTTTTTTCAAAAACAGTCAGGATTCTTATCTTTGACAACAGACTCACATGGCGCCCGCACCTTAGATATTTGAAGGATGATTGTAAACGCAGACTGAACATCATAAAAACCTCAATTTATAACTCTGCCTAACCTAGTGATATAGAAAAAATCTCTCCCATACATAATACAGGCCTGAGAATCGCCTGCGGAGAATTTTTTTCCAGCCCGACAAGTAGCATTCTCGCAGAAACTCAAAAACCACCGCTAGCTACCAGAAGAAAGCAACTTAGCCTGACTTACTCTATTGCAATAGCCTTCACACCAGATAATTCTGCCTATGAGGACATCTATTTGGGGAAATACCACGACGAATACAAGAAACATCCAAACTCATACGCGCCTTTTTACGTCAGAATGAACACTTATCTACAAGAATTAAATATCGATATGGCAACAATTGCTCCCAGAAGATTCTACAATTTCCCCTACTGGGAGTTTGTAGGTCCCACTGCAACCACTGATTTGAAGAAACTGCCTAGAAATCAAACTGACCCGAATGAATATAGAGCTACGTTCACAGAAATACTAAACAGATTCCCTAATCATATCCCTATTTATACTGATGGATCAAAAGCAAACACTGGATGTGGATGCGCTATGGTTACACCTGAAAATCAATTCCAGTATAAATTACCGGACTGCTTTAGTATATTCAGATGCGAGACTTATGCTATTTTGCAAGCTATGAAAAATATAGAAATTTCAAATGAACCCTTCTTTGCTATTCTTACGGATTCCCTTTCGGCAATTGGGGCCATCAGCAACACCAACAAATCTGATCACATAGTGCAAGAAATTCAAGAATTATATTGGACCCTAAGAAATCGAGGAAAGGAAATCATATTAATCTGGATACCGTCTCATCTGGGAATCGAAGGAAACGAGGCAGCAGACGTTCTAGCCAAATCAGCATGGATACTCCCTGCGCCAAACGTGCCGGTCCCTGTACATCATAAAGACTTCAAGAAACATATATGTCAAGCTGTCAAAAACTTCTGGAACGATAAATGGAAATCCTCCAACAACACCAAGCTGCACCAGGTTAGAGACGATTTTTTCCAAAAAAATCAAATCATCTTAGAAAACCGTAGAGACCAAATGACGCTAACAATGATGCGAATTGGGCACTCTAACTTAACCCATTACCACTTAATTGCCAAAACTGGACCAGAACAATGTGATCTCTGTGAAGGTCCTGTCTCCTTACGTCATATATATCACGAAATCGGGACTGACTTCAAGAAAATGCTATCCGACCCAATTGCATTCAATAATGTACTCAACTATCTTCAAGCCATCGATCTCCGGCATCTCGTCTAGAGGCAATTTCGTACAGTGCCTAAGTGCCATTCTTTTCTGTGAATTCTTAATATGTATCATGTTTAATATTTACATTCATTGCTCGGTATCATACATATCATACATTATCTACCTGAAAACTGCGCATAATGTTTCTCATACAACCGCATAATGTATGAAACCTATTGTAGTCGCCAATGACCACTGCAGTTGATGCGACTTTAAGCCTTCATTTAATAAAAGAAAAAATTTTAAACATGTCAAATCATTTTAAAATATATAAAAACCTTTGAAAAAGAGTACACATGTATTTTAAGTCATTTCAAATATTTAAAAAGATTGCATAAGGTTTTCCATATACTTCAAAGAACATCAAAAATTGCAAAACGTTTCAAAAATTTTAAAATATTTCAAATAGTTAAAAAAGATTTCACAGCAATTTATAAATATTTTTAATATTTTAAAATATTTTAAAAACCTACATTATATGTTCAAATCTCAATAAGTTTTGCGCTAATACATATTAAGAACTTGATCTCTTCGCATTCTCACTGGACACATTTTGTAATACGGTACAAGAATTTCTTTCACAAAAAGAAGCCTAATTCAATACTACTACATGCTTGTATTTTTATTAAACTTAGAAACTAAAATATGAAACTGTTCTCCCATTACATGCGTATAATAACGATGTAGCTCTGTAATTGGTCTCTGACTCTTGAGCTTACATAAACTGAAACAGAAACTGAAAAACCTTTCAAACAAATTTTACGAATTTTTAAAAAGTAATTTCAAAGATTTAAAGAAATATCGTAGATTCTAAAAGGTTTAAAGAATTTAAAATACTTTCAAATATTTCTAAAGATATAAAAAATTGCATAATATTTCGCATCAAATTCATATTGCTTTAAAAGCATTCACAACAATTTTAAAACATGTCAAATAGTTTTTAGATATTTTACAAACCTTAAAAGATTTTACGATTTTTAAAAATAATTTAAAAGATTTAAAAAGATGGCAAAATTATTTCAAAAAATTTCGAAGATTTCAATAGGTTTCAAAAATTTGAAATTTTCTTCAAAGATTTAAAATAAGTTAAAAACTATCACGACAATTTCTAAATATTTCGCAAAAATTTGAAAAAAAATCACAAATATTTAAAAGTTTCCACAAAAAATTCTAATGATTTCGAATACAGTAGATTCTACGACACTTCTCGTTTTAGGGGCAGTAGAGGAAGTGAACAGGAAGTGTCAGATAACCCTCACTCCTGCGTCAAGGCGCGTTCGGCATAGTAGGCGTAGGCGGCCGCGTATGTGTGTGCATGAGATAAGGCAAGTAGTGAGAGCAAGCGAACGAAGGAGAAATCGGAAAACAAAAAGTGTCGTAGCGAGAAGTGTCGTAGAGTCTATTGTAATTGTAAAATATTTAAATAGAAATTTGAAAAGATTCTAAATATCTTAATTAATTTTATAATATAGTTTGAAAACCCTTTAAACATATTTTACAAACATTTTAGGTAATTTCAAAGATTTCAAAAGATTGCAAATATATTTTAAAAAATGTGGAATATTTCGAAAGGTTTCAAAATTTTTTATAAAAATTTTAAAGGATTTTAAATAATTCAAACAAAAAAATCACAAAAGTTTCTAAATATTTTTAGATTTCAAAAAAAGGTCCAATGATTATAAAACCACTTCACAAAAATTTCAAATAATTTATATGCATTTCAAAATTTTCAAAAGGGGTTTAAATTTTTTTTTAATAATTTAAAGGATTTTGAAAAATGTCGAAGATTTCAAAGCTTCAGGAATTTAAAAATATTTCAGAGCAATTTCTATATACTTCTAAAGATATAAAAATAATTGCATAAGATTTCACTTTATTTTCATAAATTTTTAAGCATTTAAAATAATTTTTTAATATTTTACAAACCTTTTAAAAAGATTATAAAACATTTTTTGAATAATTTCAAAGATTTAAATTTTTGTAAAGATTTTAAAAGTTTTGAAAAATTTTAACAGATATAAAATATGTAAAATAATTAAAAAAATATCACAATATGTTCTGAATATTTCACAAAAAAAGTAACCAAAAATTGATGAATCTTTAAAAGTTTTCAAAAAAATTTCTAAAGATTTCGAATAATTGTAAAATACTTAAAAAATTTTTTTAAATATTTTACAAATATTTCAAGTAAAGCTAGTGGGATTGTGTTGGCCGATAAAAAGGGGACAAGATAGGGGTCCTCAAGAAACAGCGAAAAGTTTTACGTGCGACGTTCAGAAAAGTACACCCCAGTTTCTCCTCTAAAGTGGATGCTGATGCGCCGATGGAAGATAAAATTGTGGCTTTCTAATTCCTGCAGACGAAAATGAGGGAATTGGATTCAATACACGAGGTGTACAGCAGCAAGATGCTGTTCCAAGAGGAGGAGGACGACAATGTCAACGCCAAGAAATTAGAATTGGACAAGTATATCTGAGGAGACAAGAAGCTTTCCAGTCATTGAACACTGGAGGAAGGTGAATTTGCCAAGAATCGAACTGACAAAATTCAACGGCAGCGTTAACGAAAACATGAATAGTTCCCCACCTACAGGAGAAAATTACGGCAAAGCAATTAAATGCCTAAAAGCCCGTTTTCTTCGGGAAGATCTTGTAGAGAAATTTTACATAGGAGAGCTCTGGCCTGATGGTAGACAATGCAACGCACGGAAATCAGAAGCTATCCCTCGCCAGCCAGCGTCTCCAGAACGTGGGATTTATTGGTCCCCAACACTTTCCCATTTGGGAGAAATACATTTAAACGCAGCGTCTTGGTGAGTCGGTTCTGCTACATGTTGCGTAGGCCAGCCTCTTGTAGAGCCGAAAATGCACGAGCGAACCCGAGCTCCCCCGACCGCACGATTCGTTTTCGGTGACTAACTGGCTAACCTGGCTATTAGAAGGAGTTTTTAGGTAATCCAGGGTGTCAAGAGAATGAGAGTATCTTCTCAGGAAAAACTTAAATTATTGTTTTAAAATTAATTATAAAAGAAAATTGAAAAAAGTAAACGAAACCTTATTGATTATTCATGATGGGGAATTATTTTGACCAATTTATTTTTTATTATTTTCTAACATTTTTAAAAATAACGTAAAAAATTTTGAAGCAAAGTTTTGTAATTTTTCGATATTACATAGTTTTAGAAAAATTAAGGAACATAATTCTTATTCAGCCTTCTTGTGCAATTTTCTTACAATATTTTTGTAAGTATATGCTGCTTTAAAAAATATTACTTTAAATTTGAGTAAGTTTAAGAGATTTTACAAATTTGGAAAAGATTTAAAAATAATTTAAACTTTGTTAAGATTTTACAAGAATTTTGTAAAGTTTCACGCAAATCAAATAAAAAGTCTTTTAGGTTTCTAGGAATAATTAAAATCATTTTTTACTTAAAAAAATTATTTTAAAAGATTATTTTAAAACATTTTAAGACACTGCAAAAGATTTGAAAAATTCTTAAAGAATCTGAAAAACTTTAAAGTCATTTTTTCTTAATTTTGCATAGTTAACAAAATTCAGGCAAAATTTGAATCTTTTTAAAGATTATGATATAGAATGTCTAAAAATATTAGAAAAAAAGAATTGTTTTCCTAATTATCATGTGAAAATTTTTTATGATTTTTTATTTTGAAACATGTACTTTAAAAAAAAATTATAGAAGATTTTTAAATACATCAAACGTTTCCTGAGGTTTCGAAAAAGAGTGTCGAAGGTTTTAAAGCTAAATATTTCAATTCGATAAGATTGAACAGATCAAAAATTTAAATAATTTAGTAAATTAAAACATTATTTAGAAAGTAAATTAGAGTTTTATAAACGTAGGAAAATCTTAAGAAGCTTCAAAAGAATCTCGAAAGGTCTCATGTGAATAAACAAAGTTTCTTAAAATCCCCGGGAAAATGGAAAAGATTACAGGAAATTTTTTTTTTACATTTTAAATGAATTTTCAAATTTTCGATAAAAAGACAGTTACCAATATCTTTAAGAGTTTAAAACGTTTAAAATAGATAAGACATTTTTCTAATATTTTTTTAATCCTATTATATCAAAAAAAGGCCTTTAAAATCTCCTAGAATCTTTCCTGACACGTCTGATACATTCAAAAATCTTTATTTAATTTTATTTAAAATCTTATAATAATTATAGTTATATAAATTAAAAAGCAAACTGATAATACTTATTTTATTGTATATAAAATCCTTACAAAATCTATAATGTCTAAAAATACTTATCTCACCAGTACTAAATTTAGCTTTTACAATTTTATTGTAATTGTAAAAAAATTGTAATTGGAAATTGGTTGTAAATAATTGTAAAATAAATTCAACAAAATTTATTTTATGAAGGAATATCTCATGATTTTAAAAGGAGAAAACAATTCCAAAGGTAAGTATCTGCAGCATCTTTATACCTAATGCACATATTTTTAGAATATTTTCCCTTGATTATGGCCTAGGGTCAAAGAGGGTAAAACAAATCGGCGTGAAATTTCAAATAAAAACTGTACTCTTTACGTATTAATTGTTTAAATGAAAAATAATAATACTTTTATAGATATTCCTAAAATTTGTTTGAATATGATACTCATTGATTTTTATTTAAAAAATTCTTGTAAATAGTTGGTCATTTTTTTTAATTTTACGACATTTGTGTACCATGTTTGACCTTAGGGAATAAATTTTAGGAATCAAATTATAAAAATATCATATATATCATATATAAAATTTTTGTAAAATTATAAGTCTTTTGAACTAAAATGGTAAAATGAAAATATATCATTAATTATGGATGCTTAATTGACGTCAGTTCACTTAGTTGAAACACTTGAGAATTGAGGAATCTCTTTTTCGTAAACAAAAAGTATGAAAATCCTTCGTTTTAACGACTTTTCATATTATTTATTCATTTTACATATACAGGCTGATCGTGAACTCATCATATTCCTTGTACGTACGAATTCCTTGTGCAAAACTGAACAAAAAAGTATGGTTGCAAATACCCAATATGAACTCGCTATTCTCGCGCGTGCATGAGCATCCTGCGCGAACTCTGGATCACAGTTCGCTTCAATACAATGAAGAGAGTCGTGATAATCGAATCAGAGACAGACAATGTCAGAGAAAATTTTGATTGATTACGTTGATCCTAATTAATCATTACAGCAAAAGTTACACACTTTGATACCCCGCAGACAACAACAACACACTTAACATTGTTGCATCCAGGTCAACAGTCTTTCTAACGATCTTATTAGCAATATGAAAATAACAAAATAACTTTCTTGAAAACAAAGGCAGAAACATTGATTCATTGCGGGGTTCTGGTTACACAACTTGCAACGAAGCTAACAACAAACTGAACATTCGTGTTCCAAACAAACAGTCGTCTTACAAATAGCAAAGTAGGAATAACAAAACACGTCTTGTAACAACAAAGGCAAACAATTTGATTCTTCGCAAAGTTTCTGTTACGTAACTAAAAGTAAAACTCACAACAAATTGAACATTCGTTAATTTCAAAGCAAACACTTTTTCTGAAAAATTCGTAAGAACAGAAAAAATGAAAAAAATACCTTTTCTAATAACAACAGTCACGTACTTTGATTCCATGCAGAGTTTCTGTTACATAACTTGTAATAAAAGTATCAACAAACTAAATCTTCGTAAAACCAAGGAAACAGTTTTTTTAAATTTATTAGAAACATTAAATTAACGAAATAGCTTTTTTTAAAAGGAAGAATACTCTTCCTGATTTATCGCAGAGTTTCTCCTGCATATGTTGTACGAAAATGAAAAAAAGCTGTGAATGCCAGTTAGAGTTCTTCCTTGTGAATTTTGAGCATGGTTAATAAAAATGAAACAACTCTCCTTGCTATAAAAATTCCACCTTCCGCTTCCTCTAATAGTTTTTTAAAATCAGCTAAATTTTATGGTTTTTTTGGTCAGAAAATAAAAAAAGTTCTGAAAACTAAAATTGTATTATGCAACTGAATGTGATGTAGTATTTCCCAAATGCGAGCACAAGTTTGAATAATTCGTATTTTCGGTGGCCTGTGGCCTTTTCCAAAAAATTAATAAAAGCTTATCATCAGAACTTAATTTCGCATGTTGTATTTCTATATAAAAAGACTACTTAAAGAAGTCCAGCAACTTAAGTTCTAATCGTGCCACCAAAAGTAGTGCCTTTTTTGGAAAATCATGAAAATAGAAATAATTTCTGACTTTGGTGATATTCACTAAATTTTTAAGAAATAAATAAGTGTTTGTCACCAGAGTAACACCTTGCTGCTTGCATTTAAGATGGAAAAACTGCACAAACAGCTTTTGAGATTCAAAATGCAATCATGCCACCGGAATTTAGAAATCGTTTACACTGCACGTGATACTTGGAAATTGTCGATCACATCCGGTCAAGAAATTTAAAATGATGCTTCACGATTTTTTTCTGATAGGAAAATTTAATTTTTTTTGAAAATCAATTAAATAAATGTCACCAGAGTAGGACATTTTCATACCTTATATGATTTTCAGAAAACGCTCCATTTGATTAAGTTACAAGATTCAAATTTATGCCTTAATATTTTTTCTGGACACTTTTCTCGTTAAGCACAGAAATTATGTCTTTTTGTGTGTGTTCTTGCAAAGTTGAATTCGTTAGCACAGACATTTCAATACACTCTTCGAAACTAAAATTCGTTACTATTTTACATGAAAATTTTAATAATACGGAAAATTCAAAAAAATTGTAACAATTTAGTATTTACCTTTTTCAGACTGAAAAACTTTTTTAAATTTAGGTGGAGTAACTGTTATGTGACTAACTTAAGAACCATTAAATAAAATAAATTTGAAGTTGGTCATTTATCTGTGTAAGGTAGTTGTCCATCCCCTTACGAATAGCAACCCGCGATACCTAGCCAAATATCAGGTCCAGCATCTAGGCGCCATGTAGAGCGCAGTCGCGAGCATCACGCCTACGCTTTTCCGCGAGACGCGGGGGTGTGCACGGGAAATCCTTCTATAAAAAAGGGGATGCTGAGCCCGAATTGGCATTGGGGGGCTCACTGGCGAGCGAGGGTGAACCAGTTTCACACTAAATTCAGGACTAAGACCTTAAAGGTCTTAGTCCCTGTGGTTAGTGGAAACTTGGTCTAGGTAATATCGCATAGACTGAGTGGTTGTACCATTCGGCTCTGATGTGAGTACCTAGACATTGGCACTCTCTCTCGTTGGGTAAGAGATTTTCTAGGGTTGCGACTACATCCTCGCCGAAGGGCTTGGAACTCTGCTAAAAGAATCTAACGTGGTAGTTTGTTCAGCTTGGCTCCAACTTCCTTTAGTTATTTGAAGTATAGAGTTGGTGAAATCGAGAACGGGCGTAGTAATTGTTTAGATTCACTGATGCAAATCCTCGACATTTAACGTGTACGTCGTTTCCAAAATATAAATCTCATAAATCAGTAGCCTGCGTGCACTCCTGAGAGAAACTACCTTTTTTTGTGTTGGACCATAGAGTCTTAAAGGTATAAATTTCCCTGCGTGGAAAATACAGAAATATTGTTTAATGAGCAAGAGATCTCATTCATGTATGTCTAAAGGAATAAAATGAATCCTTCTTATAATTTGAAATATTGAATATCTAGATCTTTATTTCTTCTCCCGAGTATACTCATGATTGTATAAAGAGTAAGAACCTAACATCTGTTATTATTGCAAAATTGACGCTATTTTGTTTTCTGAAACATCAGTGTGTACAATCTTTTTTAAATCTCTTTGAAATCTTTCAAGCCAGTTGATTTGATTTTAAAATACTATGAAATATACCGCAGAAGATTATACTGAAATGTTAATTATTTATGGAGAATACGGACAAAACGCTACACTGTAAAAAATTTCTGGGAATTTTACATCGCTGGGCGATGGACATAAAGGGACCCTCGATGGACAGTGTAAAA